>SNQJ01S0109176.1:27242-51728 GCA_010110895.2 Picea sitchensis
AAATTGCTTATGCGTTGAAAGAAATTTTATGGTTAAACTTATGAATCTTATTAGGCTTTGTTAAATTAGGTTCCTACATATTTCATCTAGTAGTAAAGAATGGTTTGCAAAGTTGTGGGAATATTACACATCAATTCAAAGCATTGAGCATCCTTGTTATGCGTGTGATACAAAATTATTAATGAATGGAAATATTTTTGTTTTCATGTTATAATGGAATCATAAGGATTTTAATAATTGTTTCTTCTGTAACTCCATCAAAACCCATGACTATGTTTCCTAGGTCACCACATTTCATACATCATCCCTAGTAACATCATCTTGTATCCACAAACATTTTGTGAAAATATAATGGACTAGATGTGAACGTGTTACTCCAATAACACTAGGAAAAAAATTTCTTGAACATGTTATTCCAATAACACTAGGAAAAGAATTCCCTCAAATTCCACATAGGGACAAGATCTATCTTAAGGATATAATCCATGGAGGTGCTATGAGATATACATATAGTTCAATCCTATAGGATCGATAATTTGGGTAGATATCAATTTTTTTTTGTCTTGTGTGACTTAAGATTGGGTTTAGATACCTGTTATCGCACACGTTGTAGGTTGGGTAAATCCTAACCCAACCACCAATTGGTGACAACTAGGAGGGAACCTACCCACTGTCACCTTAGGCAGGTATCCCTGTCACTTTAGAGGTGAGGTAGTCACCTCAAGGGGGAAATCCCAGTGACCCTAGGGTAAATGAGATGGATAAAGATGAATATGAAGAGGATGTAACTAAATTTCAATTCTAAGTGGTATGTAGATCTTGGGAAATAATCTTAGGAAGATTCAGGGGTTTCTAAGTGTGTTGAGTGACATGTCGATAGTGAAGTACCTACCCAAGACACAAGAAAACAAAGCATATGATGCAATATAACCAATTGGAAAATAAAGTTAACCTTGTCATCCCTAATAATAGTTTTTAGTAACAATATATATCAGCAATTAAATGGCACAATAATTTGTGAACTAAGTGCTAGAAATCAAGTGAAACATACAAGAGATAAACGAGCTAAACACTAGTGAAACTCAAGATTTAAAGAGAAAGATACTAGCATGAAAAGATAAGGCTGTTGTAAACACTTTATGCAGAAATATATATCAAAATTATGGATCTAACAAATAAAATTATTACAACAATAAAATTAGCCACTAAAAATCCTCCAAAGTTTTCAAAAAAGTGTGCTAGACCAAGAAGTATAAGTGTGCAAACTTTGGGCAAATTCTAGCGGTTGATTAGAGAGTTATTGAAGAAAATACATGAGGGTTTCTTAATCCCTAATGGATGAATATGAAATTTTATAACATCATCAAGAACTACCCATTTTATTGGGACACCCTAGTGGATGAGAGGTTCTCTAAGAATAAAAAAAAAAAACCACGTTGCAAAAAGTTAGTATGACACGAAATCATGTTTCCCAATGCAATATTTTGTTTCTAGAATGCAAGAATACTTCATATTAGTGTCATTAAAATTGGGTGAATGGAGACTTTAAATAACAATTGATATCAACAATTACAGTAGGGGTGTAAAGCCTCTTACTCTCTAGGGTATTCCAACCAAACTTAAGGTATACACATTCATATTCCTCCTAGCAACCGTTGAAAAAACGAAAGACTTAAAACTTTAACAAAGAGATGAAGAAATGATGGAGGGTGTATCTAGCATAGTCCTCCCTATGGCTTTCCACCAACAATAACCAAAGTAATAAAGAAATAAATAGCATATGCATATTTTTCCTTACCTAATCCAAGAAAATGAGACATAAAACCCTAGTTTCCATGCAACATTCATCCAAGAGTCAAGAGAGAAATCATTTAGGGGGTGAGAATCACTCCTCCTCATCCATTCACAAAGAGACATTTATAAAAATACATTCGACAAGAGAGAAACACCAAAATCACCAAGTGTAGCGGAAATTTCAGCGAAGTACTTCTCACAATGGGAGAGTTATGTTATGAAATGAGATCTTATGATCTCTATTTATACAAAATGTCTCCAAAATAGTTTTTCCATGTATAATTAGGGTAAACCACAATAGTTGGGGTAAAAAACCATAATATTACCCCTTTTACAAAATAATATTAAACAATTCACTTAAAATTTACTTTTACACAAAAAGAAATCGTAATCAAAGTGATGGCACCCCTTTAGAGGACGTTTTGAAACTAAGAGAAATTAGTTGGTGTTGGAGGACTGTAAGTAGGCTTCCCAAGGCCACATTTAAAGAATAACAACCACTTTCTTCATGGTTAAAGCCTAAACCTCCTTAAAATTTCCTTGTGCCAATGCATATCAAGCTCACCACAAAACCATGGAAGCCCCGTAGATGACATCCATTGCCACTAAAGGGTGACATTTTCCTCTCCCTAGGAAAGCGTTGACATGTGAGGGCTAGGTTAGGTTGTTTACCATATCTTCTAGGCATATTAATTTTCATCTCTCTCATCAAGGATGCATTCCCTTGGAATCAGCACAGTAAACTTCAAGTGGCCGAGGTTTGTTCCTCCCAATTGTCCACCAACCAGGTCTTACAAAGAAAAATAAGAAGGCCCTCCAAGGATCTAAAAGTCAAAATATCATGATAAGATAAATCCCATGTCAATGATGATCCACCTAAGCATATTGCATCAAGTATCCACCTTGTCAAAATCGGGTTCCCAAAGTTATGCAACTGCTAAAGATGGGATGGGAGGGTTGGCAGGTATCCTATTGGGTATAGATATTTCCCTAGGTCAAGGAGTGTTTTCCAAAGGGATCTGTCTCTAAGCCATGTAAAGACGATAAAGTTGTTAAGGGACAATACTCAAAGGGCATGATACAAGGGGGTTGTAGTGTCTCATTCATAGGTTCCTTTGTGAAGGGTGTGTGGCCTTCATTTTCAATGCAATTTTTCCAAGTCATCATTTTCCATTATTTGTTTCTTTCAAATTTAGGGACAAGTTGAAGGACATTGTCTTGGAGTGAATTGTCTAGATAATGGCAGTGTCACTCCACAAACACCTAGTGGAAATTAGAAGGTTTCTTCTAATGAGACCCCCTTTCTCTCAATCATGCAATTCAGAGCCACTACCTAGCTTGGTGTGGATGATGGTAATGGCCTTCCACTTAATATCCATGATCATGATAGGTTGAATCATGATGGGGGACTCCACATCCTATAACTAATTGTTTAATTATTATTTATCATTATTCTTCACAGTTCCCCTTTTTCTTACATATAAGTGTTTCATTTTTTTCATGGGGGCTTAGTAGAAGAATCTAGAAGGTTTATACATAGGATTTTATATTTTACCAACAACAATTCATATGGGACTTATCCCTTTTTCCCATAGAATGAGGACATCCCCTTCTTGGGTAAATACACCCTAAAATCCAAAGAGATAGAGGAAATGGGGTAAATAGTGATGGAAAGTAGTAAATATGGTTGGGAGTATGATGAGAAACAGCTAAGAAATTTTCCAGTGAAGAAAACCCATTCCCAAGGAGACCAATTAATAGCATACAATGTCAACCACCAAGGTGGAATGGGGCAAAAGGCATGAAATTTCCAAGCATATGTCTTGAAATATAAATAATTCTAAGATGAAACATGCCAAATTCCTCAAATGTGGAAATTAGACTCATGATAATGGAAACGCCTCATGGAAAGGTATTACATTTCTTGAGGAATGGCTGGTGTGAGTGGATTACCAGTTGAAAATCTATATGACCTATAAGGTGAGAAGGGTCTCCATCTATGAAGAAAGGATATTGTTAGTCATGTAGTCTCTCATCACTCCATATCTCCAACCTAAGGGCCTAAAGACATAATATCATGGATTTATCCCACAAAATGGGGATAACATATGGCTCCCACTTGGGGACATGTGTGCTCGTTGTAGAGCAGTAGTAAACCCATTCCCAAGGAAGACCAATTAATAGCATACAATGTCAACCACCAAGGTGGAATAGGGAAAAAGGCATAATGTTAAAGCATATGTCATGAAATATAAATAATTCTAAGATAAAACATACTCAAATTCCTCAAATATTAAAATTAGACTCATGATAATACCTGACTTGTACCTCATGGAAAAAGGCCCATTTCTTCGAGGAAGCCAACTGGTGTAGTGGATGCCAATTGAAAATCTATGACCTATAAGGTGGTGAGAAGGGTCTCCATCTATGAAAAAGGATATTGTTAGTCATGTAGTCTCTCATCACTCCATATCTCCAACCTAAGGGCCTGAAGACATAATATCCTTAGTTATCCCACAAAATGGGGATAACATATGGCTCCTACTTGGGGACATGTGCTCGTTGTAGAGTGCATGAGAACCACAACATCTCCTAGTAGACATGTGCCTTAGAAAAATTAGAAAAAGGGATCAGAGAATCTAGGGTGGTGCTATCACCATTTATCCATATATATATATAATCCAAAATAAAAGCTAATCTAGAAAAGAACAATTTTGACATTTTTTAAAAAATTTCTAAACTAAGCATGAAATCAATATGCAAGTAGAGAAAAATGAAATATGAGATGCATGTAAACTAATATGAGCCATCAAGATGAAAATTCAAGGAAATCAAGATGACCTACCTATTTACCTGTGGCATGGGCCTGGAAGAAGTCATGTGACCTGAACATAAGGTTGGAGAAGAGATCCATCTACTGGTAATGGAATCTTTCTCCCGTCTAAGGATGTCACCTAGTACTTTATTTATCGTAATTATTCTTGATGATGTAAGGGACAAGCCATGATTTGTCATTTATCTAGTCATACATGGGATTTCCCTTTTTCTTGTCCCACATGAGCATGAAACTTCCTTCATTAAAATTGATGTAAGGTTTATTATCAATGCACGGATGTGAAGGTCCTAGGAGGGTATGTCTGAAATGTCTCTTTGATGATTTATTCATGTTTTTTACCTTCTTTCTTAAAAATATGGATAGACCCTAGGTCCTTCCTGTGGTGATTTTCAAGTTTCTCTTTGTACTAATTTTTCAATGGGACAATCACATCTATGGAGCCCTTTTGCATCAATATAAAGTAATGTGAATTGTACTCAATGTAATATGGGACTTCCCCAAACTAATATTCACTTGCATAGTCTAGACCATCAGGATCAGTGACATTCTTATCATCTATCTCTTGACTATATAATACCTCAAAAGTTTCATCTCCCATGGGAATGTGTGCATGGGTGAGGTCCATTCTAAGTAAACCCCCAAGGGAAGTATACCAAATCCTTGACAACAAAACCCCCTAGGAATCCAGAACATCGATCACTAATATGTCCATGAGGAGGATGATATGTGAAAAATCAACCAGAAAAACCTCAACATCCTCACACACCCCAAATACCTTGACCCTTCTGGAATCAATACCACATAAATTTACATATGGTTTTTTTGTCTTCATACTGAGCTGCTCCATCACTTTCAATTACATGACATTTGTTGAGGCCCTAGAATCAAGCATGGATCTGTTCAAGCCAAGGCCATTCATGCCTAATCAAAGGTAGAAGGGTGAATTCATGTCTCTTGGTCGATCGAGATACATAGTATTCAATATGATGGGAGGATATTCATTCATGGTTGGCACATTGTAATAATTTCATTATTTCCCTTTTCATGGAAGGGATCTTACACATCTCTATCACTGGGACTATCATATTTAGTTTTCCAAACATGCTTACGACATCTATATTTAACTGAATATCATCTGCAGGAGTTGTCTTAGGAAGAAACTCATGTACCAGAGGTGAAGGTGGTGGTTCCATCTTCTCTAATGATAGAAGAGGAGTTTCAGGCTGAGATGGAGGGGATGAATATTTATTCCTTCTGGTGTAAGTCAGATATTCCCCCCTCCTTAATTCCTTTCTCTGATCATCTTTCAATTGATTCAAGGCCCAGAGTCTCCCCTCTCTTTCTCCTCATCTTTCGACTTCATTGATTTGTTCTTTAGTGACTCGCTCCTATTGGAACACACATATCATATCCATGAAATTCATATCATCAAGAGAATATTGATCTTGTCGGGGGCATTCATCTTCTCTATGAGTTTCTTGGCATGGAAGGTACCAAGCTTCTATGTCAATTGTCACAACTAGTTTTAGAGTATCCTTGGCCTTTGCCTCTTTTTGAGGCATTGGTTTCCAACCTATGGCATCTCTCTGTTGTTTGGAAAAAAAAAAATTGAGAGAAAATTTATTTCTCTCTACAGTAGTCAAATGGCCCATAATCTATTTTTTCACCTGGGTAAACTAAGTATTCATCTAATCTATCTTCTAAGTCAATAGGGAAGTTGGATCAAGATAACTATTATTAGAAACCTTAATATTTTCTTTTTCTTTGGCACGAGGGTAGTAAAAAGGTTCTACCCTTGAATCAAGGATATTTTCTTCAATGTCAACATTGTACTCCTTGGCTTGTTCCAACGATGTGGTATTCTATTCTTTCATAATAAATCGAAATTTCCCTTCAAAAAAATTCATGTAAAGGACACAAACTAATGATGTTGTAGGAAAGAATTATGTTGGAATATAATTGTACAACATGCCAAATATAGTATTGAATTCCTTCATTGTCTCATTCTCCTTTTTATTTAATTGATTCAATTGATCCATGTGTCCCACCATCTTTTCTTATTGACAAATTTCTCTTAAATAATTTGGAAAAAGATTCATAGGATGTGAGATGTTCATCAGTGCTCTCTCGTAACCAATATAGATCTTCTTCAATCAATGATGAAGAAAACAATTTCATGGCCATGTCTTTATGCTCAATACCTACATTTTCCATGTCTCGACCTATGACATAAACATGGTCCTCAATGGTCACTACATTGTTTCCTGGGAACTTTAGAAACCACTTGTTAGACTTCTTTGGAATTTTGTTAGGGTATCCTTGGATATTGGACATGTTAAGGGGTTTCTAGAGGTCCTTCTCCCAAGGTTGAACCATTGGGGAAAGAGTAAGGGTACCGTGGAAGAGGATTTTGACAAAGGGAGACTTGAGAGCAGGCATTCTTTGTTAAACCTTAGAAGGCTTAAACTTCCAAGGGGGAAAATGTTTGTAAGAGGAAGGGTTCTTGGGGGGTGGAGTCACCAGATGAGATTTAAGATGATCTCACCAAAAAAGGTGTAAAGGAAAATTCCCTTGGGTGGAGTCACAAGGAAAGCTAAGGGATAAAAGAATTCAGATAGGTTTCCAAAGTGTTGTTAGGGTTGTGAAGAGGATTCGAAATCCTCCTCGAAAATGATGAAATAATGTTATCGCACAAGGTGAAGGTTGGTAAAATCCTGACCCAACCACCAATTGGAAACAACTAGGAGGCAATCTACCCACTATCACCTTAGGCAAGTGTCCCCGCCACTTTAGAGTTGAGGTAGTCACCTCAAGAGAGGAACCCCAGTGACCCTAGGGTAAATGACAGAGAAAAGGATTAATATGAAGAGGATCTCCCTAAAGGTCAATTCTAAGTGGTAAAAATATCTTTGGAAAGAGTCTTGGGAAGTTCCATGGGTTTCCAAGTGTGTTGAGTGACCTACCTATAGTGAAGTACCTTCTCGAGACACAAGAAAACCAAGCATATGATATAATACAACCAATTGGAAAATAAATTTAATCTTGTTGTCCCTGATAGCATATGTTAGCAACAATATATATCAGCAATGAAATGGCACAATAAGCTGCTAACTAACTGCTACAAATCAAGTCAAGGATACTAGAGATAAACTAGGTAAACACTAGTGAAACCCAAGATTTAAAGACCAAGTTACTAGCATGAAAAATAAGGTTGTTGATAACGCTTTCTACAGAAATATATATCAGCCTTATTTCTATGATGATATACTTATTACAACAATAAATTCAGCCATTAAAACTCCAAATGTTTTCAAAATGTGAGCTACACCAAGACGTATAAGTGTGCAAACTTTGGGAAAATTCTAGCGGTTGATTAGAGAGTTATTGAAGAAAATAGATGAGGGTTTCTTCATCCCTAATGGCTGAAGATTCAATTTTATAATAGAATCAATAAATACCCTTTTGATGGGAAGGCCCTAGTGGCTTATAGGTTTTGTAAAAATAAGTAACAAAACCCACGTTGCAAAAAGTTAGTATGACAAGAAATCACATTTCCCAATGCAATATTTTCTTTCTCCAATGCAAGAATAATTCAGATTAGTGCCATTAAAATTTGGTGAATGGGGTATTTAAATAAAAATATATATCAACAATGACCCTATGGGTTTAAACCATCTTACTCCCTAGGGTATTCCATCCAAACTTAGGGTAAATGTAGGAGGGTATACACACTCATATTCTTACTAGCAACCCTTCCAAAAAATAAAGACTTAAAACTTTAACAAAGAGATGAAGAAATGATGGAGGTTGTATCTAGCATACTCCTACCTAGGGTTTCCCACCAAAAATATCCAAATTAAGAAAGAAAGAAATAGCATATGCAATGTTTTCCTTACCTAATCCAAGAAAATGAGACATCAAACCCTAGTTACCATGCAACATTCATCCAAGAGTCAAGAGGGAAATCCCTTAGGGAGTGTGCATCACTCCTCCTTATCCATTAACCAAGATACATTCATCAAAATACATTCCACAAGAGAGAATCACCAAAATCACCAAGGTTGACGAGAAGTTCTTCTAGGTACTTCTCACAATGGGAGAGTTGTGCTATGAAATGAGATCTTATGATCTCTATTTATAGAAAATGTCTCCAAAATAGTTTGTCCACATAATATTAGGGTAAACCACAAGACTAGGGGTAATGAACCCTAATCTTTCCCCTTTTACAAAATATTGTCAAACAATTCACTTAAAATTTACTTTTACACAAAAATAAACCCTAATTCAAAGTGATGTCACCCCTTTAGAGGATGTTTTAACACTAGGAGAAAGGAGTTGGTGGTGGAGGAGTGTACGTATGCTTCCCAAATCCACATGTCAAGCATAAATATCACTTCCTTTGTGTTCTAAGCCTCAACCTCCTGAAAACGTCCTTGTGCCAATGCATATCAACCTCACCACCAAACCATTTCCCCCCTAGTTGACATCATGCCTCTAATAGTGACAATTTTCCTCTCCTAGGAAAAACATTTGGCATGTGAGGGATAGGTTAGGTCATTGACCATGTATGTTAGGCCTCCTAATTTTCATCTCTCTCATCTGGGATGTTGGCCCTTGGTATCCAACCTATGGTATTCAATCCCCATGGAAGACCAAGCTAGGCTTGTTCCTCCAAAACTGTCCACCAACTAGGTCCTACAAAGACAAATAAGAACGCCCTCCAGGGATCTCAAGTCAAAATATCATAATAAGTAAATAAAGTCAATAAATGATCCACCCAAGCATGCACATCAAATATTACCATGTCAAATAGTTACATTCCCAAAGAAATTATGCGACTTGCCAATATTAGATGTGGGAGGGTTGACGAGGTGTCCTATAGGGTAGATATTTCCCTAGGTCAAGGAGTGTTTCCAAGAGATCCATATATAAGCCATGTAAAGTGGTTAAGGTTCAAGACTCAATGGGCATGGGGTTAATTACATACAAGGGGTTGTAGTGTCTCATTCATGGGTGCTTTTGTAGAGGATATGTGGCACCTTCATTTGCAATGCAAGTTTTCCAACTCCATCATTTTTCCATTATTTATTTCTTTCAAAATTTAGGGACAAGTTGAAGGCCACTATCATGGCGTGGTGTCCAGATAATGATAGTGTCACTCACAAATACCTAGTAGAAATGAGAAGGCTGGCTTGTGATGAGACCCCCATTCTCTCAACCAAGAAACTGAGATCCATTACCTTATCTTGGTGACCAGATGATGGTAATGTCATACCACTAAATATACATGATCATGATAAGATGGCTCGTGATGAGACCTCCTATCCTCTAAATAACCATTTAAGAATTATTTATTATTATTCTTGTGTGTCCCATTTTATTACAGATAAGTGTTTCATTTCTTTCTTAGGGTATCCCTCGGTGAAACATATGGAATGTTTATACATAGGATTTTATATTTTACCCAACAACAATCCCTATGAGCCTTCAGCCCCTTCTTCCCATAGAATGAGGCACAACCCCTTCTTGGGTCAATACACCCTAAAATCCCAAGAGATAAGGAAATGGGGGGAAATAGTGATGGAAAGTGGTAATTATGATTGGGAGAGGTACAATGGATATTCAAGGGAATTACCAGTATAAAACCCATTCCCAAGGAAGACCACTTACTAGGACACAATGTGAACCACCAAGGTGAAACAGGGAAAAAGGAATAATGTCCAGGAATATGTCATTAAATCTAAAGCAGTGTAAGATACAACGTACTCAAATGACTCAAATATTGAAATGAAACTCACCATAATACCTAACTTGTACCTCATAGGGAAAGGTCGATTGCCTCTCAGAATCTTGCTGGTGTAGTGGATTCCATATGAAAATCTACGACCTCTATGTTGGTGAGAAGGTTCTCCATTTGTGCAAAAGGATATTGCTAGTAATGTAGTTTCTCGACACACCATATATGTAACCTGAGGGACTCGAGACACAATATCCTTAGTTATCCCACAAAATGGTGATAACAGTACCAAAAAACATCAACTACAATTTTTCCTCAAACTTTGCAAATAAAAAATGGATCCATACAATATGAGTTTCAATGGACTTGATTAAAAAAAAAACTTCATGTTTTTTGAAATAAAGAATGCACAAGGGATTATGGACCTAAGAAATTTGAATGAAACAAAGTGGAAGGGAATTGAATCTTAATCCAATTGAAAAAGAAACAAAATAAAAGAGTGAATACCCAAACCGAAGTCTAGATCAGAAGGCTCCAATACTAATGATGTGGATAAAAATAAACTCAAACAAATTTCTACACTCAAGTGAGAATAAAAATATTTTATTGTATTTCATTAAAAATATAGGATTAAATAGCTTTACATCAAAATTAATAACATACTTCTAATATAATGTAACTCAAGAATCTTGGAGATAAAATCTCAAGAAGCTACTAACAAAGAGTGAAATATTACAATAATAGATATAGACAATATGTAAACTAACCATGATAATAGGGAACCATATAACAACCTATGACTATCACATACAAGAAAGTAATGAATATAATGAATAAATATCTCGATCAATATTGTATATACACACTTGTATTTTTGCAACACATCTTGGTCTAAGATCTCTTCCACCACTTACATGCTCTTCGTTTCTTTACACATCTTACCTCTAGAACCCTTACAAGTAATTATTATCATTATATTGTCTCTCACCTTCAAGGATTATTGATTCATCCTAGTTACATTGATATATCAGCATAGTTACTTTGATACCTTGGATGATTCAATCGTAAAACCTCATGGGAGGTTTCATGACAACTAGGGAAAAAGAAATATCATCCCCCTGAGGGAAATTCACTCTCTCTACTCAACAATTTCATTGTTTCATCTTTTTAGGTAGTATATATGTTTTTATTTGCATACACGCATATATATCATTGTATTTGTGATCAAGTACAACTCTTATTTTCCAGGAAAGTTGAGTTACTTGGGTAGCACTGTTGGGGATGTGATTTACTCTTGGATACCTATAACAACTCTATTATTTATCCTATGTATATTTAATGCACACAAAAACACATTCCAAGTATTTTCCTTCAGGAATTCTCTTTGTGCTTTTAAGGATTAATGTTTTTATCTCACTAAAGGAAGATTTGGTAAATTAGCTATAGCTTATTAGTTTACTTTCCTTTTCTAATTTGTTGTTTTTTTACTTGATATAGAAACTAGTGTAGTATATTGACAATATATAACCATATCTTCACATAATAAAGATCTAAAATCCTAATTAACCTACTCTCTCTCCGCCTCTCTTTGATCCTCTTTTTCCTCACCCTAGGTATTCTCATTTTTTGGCTAAAATAGAGAGAAAATCCACTAACTTTGTCTCCCCATTAGTGGTGTGTATGGTAAGGTGTTCTTCAATGGAATTTCCATTCTATTTGTGGTAGCATGTTTTTTTGTTTTTCTCTATTTTGGTGATTCCACTAGGGATTCCCCTCAACCTTTCCCTCTTTTGAGCAAAGAATCACTCATTTTCTTCTTTTCTTGTTTCCTTTCTCCTTGGGACTATGGACTCTTATTCTCATCCTTATTTCATATCCCTTTTCGATTTCTACTTACAACCATTTCTATCCCTGAAACATGTAAAAACTATCTCACGTCACTTAAATGAGTGTTCTTACCATGCTTCCTAATAGCTTATATAACATACTCATACAAAAATTCCTACCCAACCTTATAACATAGGGACTATTCCCCCTTATTTTTATATACATAAGGATAATCATGTAGGATAGACACAAATTCCACCCAAAAGAAATATATATTTCTCATTAGCCAAGGTTATCATACAACTTCACACTTCTCTTTAAAGAAATAGACATATAATCTCCCACTTCATGTAGTATATGTGTCAAATTCATGCCCTACACATGACCATTTAATCGAGAGAGAATACATAGTGAATATAGATAACATGGAGACCCTATTAATATTTTGTTCCCTCCATATCAAGGTACTCATGCCAAACCTTAACCCTATCCTTCAATTTTTCCCTATCAGCCTGCACGCAAGTGATGTGAGGAACATGGAGATCACTCTCCTATAAACAATTCTCCTACAATGGATCACAATGAATTAAATGATGAAACTTTCCATATTTTAGATAAGTGGTATAATTATCGTAAGTACAACAATCATAACATAGAGGAATGTTACCTCATTCAATAAAAGTACTCTTTGTCTTCCTAGTAAGCCTCATGATATCTTGCAGTCCAAGTTACTACCTATGAGAATCATACGTCCTATAAAAATTATATTACATATCAACTTGATGCCTCTTATCGGTAGTATATCCTTCCTCTACCTATTGACATTATTCCTTTTCTTTTGAGCCACTTCTTCTTCCACAAACATAATAATGGGGAACCGTGCCTCCAAATTCCACTAAGGCTCCCTCTTACTTCATAGGTTGTATTAAAATGACCTCTCAAAACCTATCTATTGAATCTTGTTTATGTAATTTCAATTGTTGTGGATGGTGGAACTCTAGGATTTTCATAATGTCTCCTTTCCCTCCCTTGGATTTGTTACCCTCAGATGCCTAGGGATAGCTCAAGGAGATCATGTATCATGGACCACAATGGAGATCATGATCTAGACCATGATGATGATCAACATGTCCGCAAATGGTATCCAAATATCCCCCCTCATTTATCCTACATCTAGAGGTCAACCAACGCTCATCACATCCAAGTAATCCAATGTATGGGAGGTGGCAAGCCAATGTCACCATGAGGTGTGTTATTCCTTCCTTCATGCAAAGTGTTGTGATTAATGTGTTGGTGTAACATACCCAACCACCCTCATGCTGGGATACGCTATTGCAACGAAAACATACCCAACCACCCCTAGGTCGGGAACGCTACCATAAAACTCACTTATGACGTTATCTCAAATTATGATAAAATTTTAATGAATAAAGAGGCATGAAATATTTACTTGAAGAGTTAAAGACTCATGATACAACATAAAGAAATGATACATATTTCATGCACAACAATAAATAGAAAGCATGCATATTATGGATACAAATTTCATAGATAAATAAATACATGGCAGAATAAATACACAAGTAAATAAAACCATGACAGAGAGAATTTGTATTTGATGAAAGAAATCACAAACTGGTTGCAAACCAAGGATATTCCACCCAACTGTAAAGACTATTGTTCCAATTCTTAACAACAATGTCACCCCCGCGCCATGGCTATAAATCCACAAGGATGGTTCTAGAGTGTCACTCGGCTTCCCAAAAAAGTCAACGCTCAATCTCTCACAACATTTTAAACACCCACAACAATCCAAAGTACACTATCTCTCTGCTACCTATCCTGCACATCCCAAGATAATGGACCCCCTTCTTTGCCATGCAGTCCCTCAGGTTGTCCATATCCTTCCAAGTCTGAAATGCATCTACTCAAGAATCTCTATACTATGAATCTCAAGATTCACAAATGTGAGAAAAAATGAACACATGCCAAAGCATTCCATACATGCAAGCATTAATTTCTGGTTGGAATACACCAACAGTCTTTATAGCCAACAAAGAAGTGGCTCCTTTCCAATAGTTTTTCTTCCTTTCCCAAGGAAAAACATGAATGAGGAAAGATGAGTGGGTGAAAGAATGAGTGGAGAGAGAACAAAATGAAAGGTGTGAACAATGAACAATGAATGAGTGGAGAAGAAGCAACCCCCACAATAGACCAAGATGGGTTTATATAATTACTTGGAAATAAATAACCACATGGATTCCCCCAAAAAGATCATGTAACCCCTTTTCTCCATAAAATTAATTATGGGTAAATAAAAATATAATAAAATACTTATCCCCTCAAGCCCCCTATCTTGTGGAATCATAGCCCCCTATAACTCTTGTCCTTCTATGTCTAGGAACCAGTGATATATTTATTATTAATAATGATCAAAACATTACATTTTCTAGGCACACTAGCCTCTTTTAATTGTTTGGCCACTTTGGAATTTCATTAAAAAAATACATTATTTAATACAAGGCTCAAAACCAGGGTATTACATTTACCTCCCCCTTATTTTGTCATTGTCCTTAGTGCATATACAAAACAAAAATCAAAACTTCAAAATTTATTCAAAAATTTGTGGGTAGTCTACCTACATGGCATATTCATGCTTCCAAGTAGTGTCTTCAGGACTGTACCAGGTCCACTAGACTTTTACAAGCTCTATAATTCGATTCCGGAGAATTTTGACTTTTGTGTCCAATATTCGCATTGGCTGGACCTGAAAGTCTCCCTCTATCTCTACCTGAATCAGATGCCAATCAATAACATGGTTAGAATCATGTACATATTGTTTTAGAAAAGAGACATGAAATACATTATGCACATTCGCGGAAGAAGGAAATGAAAGCATGTATGCAACTAGCCCTATTTTGTCCAATATCTCAAATGGACCACATAATCTGGCTATTAGCTTTGTACAACTACCCAAATTCAAAGATCACTTCTTGGGCTTCACTTTTAAAAGCACATGCTCCCCCACATTAAATTGTCTAGTTTTCCCATTCTTATCTGCATAAATTTTATGTCTATCTTAAGTTTCCTTTAAATTCTTCCTAATTGTAACCATCTGGTCTTCCATATCCTTGAAACATTTTGGCCCAAGTACCACTTTGTCTGCTGGGTTCTCCCAACTCACTGGAGTATTTCATTTCCCACCATACAATGCTTCAAATGGGCTCATTTTCAATGAATCTTTATACCCATTATTATAGGAAAACTCAACCAAGTGCAAGTATTCTTCCCACTTAGATGGTTTATCCATCACATACATTCTCAACATCTCTTCAATTACTTGGTTGAATCTCTTTGTATGCCCATCTAACTGTGGATGGTATGTTGTGCTAAAGTTCATATTTGTACCAAATCCTTTAAACAATCCCCTCCAAAAATTTGAAGAAAAGTTTGTATTTTTGTCTGAGACAATTTCCTTAGGTATCCCATGCAACATATCAATCTCCCTCATGTAAATTTCTGCAATATTAGCTTATGTATGATTCTTTTTTATAGGAACAAAATGAGAATCCTTTGTCAATTTATCAACCACAACCATGATTGAATCATGTTGTCTTGTTGTCCTGAGAAATTTATTTATAAAATCAACGGTTACCACTCCCCATTTCTTCTCTGGAATTGGTAATGGATGTAGCAAACTTGTTGGGTGCCTATGCTCATCCTTCACTCTCTGACATTCCATACATCTGGCAATGTAATCAAGAATATCTCTTTTCATTCCTGGCCAAAAGAATTGGCTTCTTACTGCTGCAATTGTTTTTTGGTAACCGGTATGTCCAGCATATGGAACATTATGCATTTCTTTTAATATCAAATTCCTAAGTTCTCCGGAACTAGAAACATAAATTCTATTTTTATGCATAAGTAATCCATCTTCCTCCATCTCATATTCTTTAATTATATGTTGTACATTTTCCTATTGTAATATTTCTTTTACCTATAGATAATTTTGATTCGTAACAACACCATCTAAAATTTTGTTCTTTAAATATGATAGATGCATACTAACATTTGTAGCATGCATGAGATGCAATCCTCTACTAAGTGCATCAACAACTTTGTTTTATTTTCCTTTAATATGCTTGATGTCAAAATTGTATTCACTTAAAAATTCCATCCATCTCATTTTCCTGGAATTCAAAGTTGGTTTTTCAAAAAGATATTTCAGACCATTGTGGATTGTTCTTAATTCAAATCTCTTACCCATGAGATAATGCCTCCACATCTTCAATGCATGAAGAATGGAAGCAAGTTCCAAGTCATGTATGGCATAGTTCCTCTCATTTTCTTTAAGCTTTATGGACTCATAACCATTGACATGTCCATTTTGAGTGAGGACTCCACAAAGTCCTTCCTTGCATGCATATGTACATACCACAAAAATTTCATTTGGGTTAGCAACTTTTAAAACAAATGCACTTGTAATTAATTCTTTCAAAAACTTAAAGTTCTCTTCACACTCTACTATCCATTCAAATTTAATTCCCTTCTTTTGAAAAGAAGTGATGGGATGAGGACTCTTAGAGAACCCTACTATAAATATTTTGTAGTAACCAAATAATCCCATAAAATATCTAACTTCTGCAACATTCCTGGGTGTTGGCCATCCTCTAATGGCTTCAATATTCTCTGGATATACTGCCATACCTTGTTCTGAAATAATGTGTCCCAAGTAATGGACGTGTTCTTGGTAAAAATAACACTTACTAATCTTGGCATACAAATGATGTTCCATCAACACTTGCAATACCAATCTTAGGTGATTTCCATGCTCTTCCTTTGACCTAGAATAGACAAGTATGTCATCCATGAATACTATGACAAAATTATCCAAATATTTTATGAATATGCCATTCATTAAGAACATAAAGACAACTACTGCATTGGACAGTCCAAATGGCACCACTACAAATTCATAATTCCCATACCTTTTTCTAAAGGTTGTCTTATTGATTTCTTCTTGCTTGATTCTTACATGAAGGTACACTAATCTCAAGTATATCTTTGAAAATATATTTTCCCCTCTTATATAATCAAAGAGGTCATCAATTATGGGTAGAGGGTACTTGTTCTTTACAATGGATTTATTCAGCTTTTGAAAGTCAATACAAAACCTCAAAGTTCCATCCTTATTTTTGACAAAGAGTATTGGTGCTCCCCAAGGAGAAACACTTGGACGTTGTACCCTTTCTTCAAAAATTATTCCAACTACAATTGTGATTATTTTAATTCGTGTGTACTCATTTTGTAAGTTTTTTTTTATACCAGGGCATCTCCTGGAACTAAATCAATAGAGAAATCTATCTCCCTCCTTCGTGGCAACCCTGGTATTTCTTGGAATACATCTTCAAATTCTTTCAGTACCGAAAATTCTTCAAGGATTGGCCCCTTTTTATTTTTTGGCTCCTCCACATGGGATGCATAAAATTGACATCCTTTTTTGATACATCTCTTTATTTGTACGAATAAAATCTCCCTTATAGAGATGGTTCTTGGAACTCCTTTCACATTGCTCTATTTTCCTTCATCATTAACACATGTAAATGTCTTGTTATTTTAATCTAGGACAACATGATGCTTGTCCAACCAATCAATTTCAATTAAAATATCATAAGATCCCAATGGTGTAATATTTATATCAGAATTAGTATTCAAACCATTAATACTTATGGAACAACCTCTGACCATATCATGGATTCTCCTTTTGGTTCCAGTGGCTAGTTGAACCAAACTTGATTTTTCAAGATTAATTTTGTTCAAACGTAATATATCCACTATTTTAGGATCATTGTAACAATGAATTTATCATGAATCAATTAAAATAGAAAAATGATGATTAATGATCGTACCTTCCACCTCGATCATGTTGGATTAGTACTCTTCTTGTCGATCATATAAGGCTACATAAATTCTTCCCATCTCTTCTACTATTGTAGCCTCTTGGATGTTGTGCAAGGTATTCACTTTTTTCTTTTTGTGAGGGAAATCCTTGTACATGTGATATTCTTTGCATCCCCAACATTGGATCGGTGGTCTTCCTCTTTTTCATAAGGAGTCTTCTCTCTTGGATTCATCCTTAGCATACTATGGTCTTGATGATTTTTATTAGGGATATTTCTATTGAAAGGAGGTTTGAATCCCTTCCTCCTCTGATCAAATTTATCCTTCTTCTTATCCTTCCAATATTTTTCCATGGATTCTCTGCCCTTTCCTTTCTCATATAGATACTTATCCTTCCTGATTGTCTCATTGAAATTATTGGGTTCATCATATTGAATCTTCTCTTTAAAAGGATGGAAATTCACTTAAAAACCTTTGTATTTTCACCTTCTCATCTTTTATAAACCCCACATACTTTAGCAACCCCAAGAATGTCTTTTCATACTCTTCCATGGTCGTGCTACCTAGCCTAAGTTCAAATAAATCCTGCATATTCTTGTCATAGAAGTGGTTTGAATGGTACTCCTTTTGAAAATATTTCTTGAATTGCTTCCAAGTGATCATGTTTTCATTAATGTCCTCAACTTGCTTCAGTTGATCCCACCACATAGCATCTTTCCCATGTAAATGGTATGTGGCAATTTTGGCTGCTAGGTTTGATGAGTAGTTATGGAATTGAAAATACCTCTTGATTCCAAGGAACCATGCCTCAACATCATATTATCTTTCTCTTTCACCAACAAAGGATGGTGGCTTAATCTTCATCAACTCTCCTTTCAAATTATCCAATTCATGTCTTCTTCTTTGGTGCCTAACATGAGACACCTCTGGATTACTTATGGAATCTTGAGATGCATAAAATTTCCTTGTTGAGTAGGGAGGTGAGTGATTTCTATGATTTGTTCTATCACTTCTTGAATAACCAATTCTTCCGCGGTCATCTCTTCTTTCATGCCATATTCCCTCTTCCTCTTGTTTTGAGTTTGATCCATTCTTTGTTTTCCTCTGCAACTGATTTAAGATTTGCATCACTTGAGCATTCATCTGATTATGTTCTCTTATCAGTCTCTCATTGTCTACTTTGTAACTCTTAACCTCTATTTTCATGCTTCTCACAATATCTATCAATGTTTCTTGCTACCCTCTAGCTTGGTTTCTATTGGATTCTGTCTCTGCATTACCAACACTGATATTCTGACCTTTTGCCTCTTTATCATCACTGGAAGCTACCTCTCCTTCTTTCAATTATTGAATATGAATTATTATAATTAAATAATATGTTTACACCCCCGTACTTATCCAAAATGTGCAAGAAACCATTTTGTTAGAGTTATGCATATTAAAGTTTTTTTTCTAAACAATGCTATAGATCCTTTTTCTTCTCAATTTGTTATAGAAAGATTTGCCTCACCCCATGCAACTTGATTAGAAGGCCTTTTCCATTTCCCTATGCATAATTGAAGTCCCTTTTGCACTTCCCAGAGCTAAAAAGTCATATTTTTCCACATATACGGGCCCTAACAGCTATACAACATGTGTATACAATGGTTGCACCATTACAACCCATGTACATTGAGTTTTGTGTGAAAAAATAAAAACTGTGTCAGGTTTCCATGTCATGTCACGAGATCCATGATCCCTGACCTTCCATATACTAGAAACGTTCTGAATCGTCCCTTTAGTTCCATTTGAAGGCTATTAAATTTTCCATATCCAAGTTGTGTAAGAGGAGATCATTCAACTTTTGAGAGAAAAGTTACTATGGAGAAATTATTCCCTTCATATTGAGTCTGCATCCCTTTGTCCTTTAAACTCTGAACACATTGTTTATCCCCCAAGATCTTCCCTGTTTTATGGAGAACCTCATTGTCTCTCTTATATGAGCTTGCCTTTGGTGGAGAATTGAAGTGGTTGAGGCCCAACTAGAAGGGACTTATTTTATCAGTTCTAAGATGTGCTGACACAAAATTTTGTCACTCATACACTTCTATTGATCATATTTTAATAAAAATACTCTTTTCTCACCCAATTGATATCTTGCAAGTATTCGAATTATTATTCCATGGGTGTATTTGTTATGAATGTTAATGGATTATGATATTGTATGTGCTAACTTTATATATTATCACATATATTAGCATATGGTGATAATATATAAAGTTAGAACATACAATAGCATAATCCATTAACATTCATAACAAACACACCCATAGAATAATAATTAAAATATTTGCAAGATATCAATTGGATGAGAAAAGAGTATTTCTATTAAAATATGATAAAAAAAAGTGTATGAGTGACAAACTTATGTGTTGGCGTGTCTCGAAATCGAGAAACTAAGTCCCTTCCAGCTGGGCCTCCACCACTCCAATTCTCCACCAATGACAAGATTATATAAGAGATATAATGAGGTTATCCATAAATGAGGGAAGAGCATGGGGGATGAACAATGTGTTTAGAATTTAAAGGACAAAGGGATGCAAATTCAATATGAAGTGAGTAATTTCTCCAGAGTAACTTTGCTCTCAAAAGTTCAATTCTCTCCTCTTCCATAGCTTGTATATGGCCCATTTTATAGCCTATAAATGGAACTAAAGGACTGAGTCAGAATGTTTCTAGTCTATAGAAGGTCAAGGATCATGAATCATGTTACGTGACATGGAAACTCGACACAATTTTAATTTCGGGCACAAAACCCGATGTATGTGGGATGTAATGGTGAAAACTGTGTATACACATGTTGTATAGTTGCTAGCGCTTGTATATGTGGAAAATAATGATTTTTTTAGTTATGGGAAGTGAAAAAGGGACTACAAGTCTGCATAGGGAAATGGAAAAGGCCTTATGAGCAAGTTACAAGGGGTGAGGAAAATGTTGCTATAACAAAATTCATGAAGAATATATTATCATTCTCCATATTATAACAATTCCATGTTATTATCCTCTGAATCATCTTTCCTAATGACTATAATATTTCCCCAATTCTATATACGAGCTGAAAGTTATCGGTTCCTGAAGAAAATCACTTTTAGCCCCTTTTCTTTTGTTTTTCTGATACACAATTCAAATTCTGCACAGGTGCTTCCTTCAAACCATTTTCCATGTGAACACGGCTCGAAACCACGGGATTATTCACTCTTTAACGCCTTCCTTTGTATTTTTATACATAGGATATTGCTCGAACATAATGTCCAAGGTCTTGGTTACTTCCAGATCCCTTTTGGCCTCTAATTCACCCCCTTTACATTTTCATAAGACTGACATTGGGACCAAGTCCTCCAGACTTCGACGTTCAACTATTCTCCCTTTCAATCTTCTGATTTCTCCCATAGTTAAACTTCATCAAAACCCTTCCAATAACTCTACTAGAATATCGAACAATTGATATTTAATCTCCCATTGAATGGACAATCTCTCCCCATCTAGAGGCTTCAACGAGATCAACAGTTGCGACTTAATCAATCGTTGGGATGGACGAACCTTAACTTGAACTAGACTTTGAGACTCTGAGAAATTTCAACTCCCGCATCGTTCAACTCCCCCGGAGTGATACCCACTTAAGTACATACCCAATCCTTCCATTTCTTAATCCAAAGGCTAAGTCTTAATCAAGCATTGGGGCAGATGGTCCTTAATCAATTCGAGACTTCGACACTCCAAGACTCTGGGATATTTCCACTCCTAATTCGTTCAACTCCCCCGGAGTGATACCTATCAAAGTTCTTACGCCATCCTTCCACTGCTTCATCTAACTATTGAGAAAGGTCTCAAAGGGATATTAGATCAACAGTCTGCATGAATTCGTTACTTCAGGACTTCAACACTTTCATTGGTAGAGATGTTGGACACCCCCGAATGCCATACTCCGAGAGATGACATCGCATGCTGATGTCACCTATGGTGACATGTACCCATGAAATGCGTTCCATGTGTCACTAAAAAATGAATAGGTTGGGGCCCAAAATGTATTGAATCTAGGTGACACATGTCCCCACATGTCACCCCTGCCACATGGCCTATGATGCATCATCCATCAAATGGAATATCCACGTTCTCTTCTCCATATCTGACGGCTTGTATGATTTCACGATGATGGATTTACAATTCGTGGTTTTGTCACTTCAGGGCTTCGACACTTTGGGGCTTTGACACTTCAGGAATTTGGTTCTATAGGAATTCAAGTTATAAAAGGGTTTGATTCTCCCAGATTTAAACTTCCCAAAGTGGTGAATGTTGGATGAAATTGACTGACGATTGAGATTTCACCCAAGCCTCCTATCATATCGGATGGTCATCGTGACTTCACGACTTCATCCTTTTCATGCTCATATTGTCTCTGATAATCACCGAAGTGGCGAAGTTCCATATTTTTTTATCTCCTTCTCAATTTCTATCAACGACTGACAATCAAAAATTTCGATCTGACAACTGTGACTTAATCTCTCCCAACCTCTTGTTTCACCTTTATCTAACAGTCCCTATTGTCCCACCTTCCTATCTAACAATACATAAATCCTTTATTCCATGGTGGTGATTGCTCCCGAATTCAAAATGGAATGGTCATGATTCTACAATCCTTTACAAAGGATATATTTTTTCACGATGCTCTGGCTTCTGTGCAATCTCTATAAGACTATCTCTCCTAAGATTTAAGATTTCATGGACATATTCATTCTTAACCATAATACCTTGTCCAATAGTTTTGGCCCATACCAGTCTGTTGTTTCAACCTCAAGCTCTGGTAATAATCTGTAACGTTCCCGTCCACCCCTAGGTCGGGCTATGCTACTGCAATGACAACATAACCAACCACCCACAAGCCAGGAACACTACCATAAAACTCACTTCTGAATTTATCTAGAATTCTGATCAAATTTTAATAAATAACGAGGCATGAAATATTCACATGAAGAGTTAAATATTCATGATAAAACACAAAGAAATGAGACATATGTCATGCACATCAATAAACAACAAGCATGCATATTATAGATACCAATTTCATGGATAAAGAAATAGACAATGAAATAAATACAGAGGTAAATAAAACCATGACATAGAGAACTTATCTTTCATGAAATAAATCACCAATTGGCTACAGATCAAGGACGTTCCACCCAACTGTAGACATTGTTGTTCCAATTCTTAACATCAATGTCACCCCCGAGCCATGGATATTGTAACAACCCTGCTTCGTCCAGCTTGTAATTAATCGTTAATTATAAATACCATGCTATGACATCATAACAATGTAAATGTATTATGGTTTAAAATGTGAATGAATGACTATGGGGATGAAGCCTCGAAGTACTGGCCATGATATCACTAGAGGAAAGAATGGGAAAAATATACATAGGGTTTATTATCACAAATGACCCCAAATTTTCCCTTTGATGAGGATAATAAACCTCCTATGGTTCCCAAGGAGGAATTAGTTTATGAAGAAAGGACCGATGGTTGAACCATCAACCACCCCATGAATGGAATCATGGTATGACTGAAGAATGTTAGCCCGAAGTACCATAGGGTTTGGCAGACCAGGATGACCCGAGTTCCCTTCTGACAGAAGGAACAGGATAGGTCGAGAACCATCCTGGGAAAAGAGATATAGAAAATAGAAACAAGGAAAAATAGAGATAAGCATAGAGGATAACGCGTGGAGCTCTCCAACAAATGATTAACAGAAGGTCACGAGGTTGATGCTGAGTGAGCATCTAATAAACCTCTCCAAAGCCATGACAAAGAAATATATCTTTGAGAGTTTGCAGAGAACAGAACCCGAGCAAATGATGAAACAGAGAAATACTCCCTGAGAAACTACGAGAGTTCCCCGGTGATATCATCACTTGGCACGGGGGTGGCCAGAGTGTTAATAATGAATGCCTCTGAGCCTATGGTTGGGTGGAGAGGCAAACACTCACAATTAGTTAGTTGGTTGCAACCTGTAATAGATAAGTATTCTCATATCCTGTGCAATTGAATTGTAACTGTAAATTAAAGTTGGATATCCCATGAATGATTCAGGGATGTCTATACTTGATTTATGGTTATAATATATACCTTAATTCTTCCTGATTGTGTATTTAAGAAAGTAAGGAATTGTCTGGATTGTACACATAATTCTTGAGTTATGTGGTGGCTCAAGTTAAAATAAATGAAATGTGATTTCATCAACCTTGGGCACAGTTTCACATGTGCATGTTGACACTCCTATTTGTTTTGAGTCCCTTGGAGGAAGGACTATGTTAGAGCTCAGGAGAGATAGTGCACATATGGATAGGATCTCTATGAG
>SNQJ01S0109176.1:53015-69348 GCA_010110895.2 Picea sitchensis
ATTTGACACTCCAAACGAACTTCACTTCATAGTTTTGTGTTTGTAATTACTTTGGAATTCGCCGAAGCGCGAAGTCCCAATGTAAATCAAAATTGTGATGTTCTATGGACACGTCGCGTAAGATCGCGTAGTCTAGAGACTTGGTGCTATGGAAGACTTGAAGAGAGGTGTTTTGGAATTTTTCAAAGCCCATATGCCTGAAGTAATCATGGGTCATTGATATTGATAGAGAATGAGGATTGATGATCCCCGTGGCATACCCGAAATTCATTGATTCGACAGTTCGGGAGACTTGTAGTGTCATAAGTTGAAAACGTCCAAAGCTTGAAGCTCTGAAGCACCGAAATAGGCACCTGTTGTCTTGGCATCTAGTCATATCCCATGTTCCTATGCAATTGTAGAAATAAGGAAGGACCTAGGCCTGGAATTCAAATATTAAGGTCAAACATTGAATTCCCCACTAGCCTGTGAGTTAGTCGAGCATCAAGCCCGGTCATTGTATTGGTCGGTGGATTGATGTCCACCATAGATTTAGGAATGTTGGAATCTCTAGGATATCAAAGAACTAAAAATGAAGCATATTGAGTCGGATCCATATTTAAGCCACATGGCCCCGACCAATGAACAACCGAAGATCTTGGGAGAACTATATCTTCCAGTTCTGAGCTCGGTTTTGAGAATGGAGATTGTGGTTGGAAATATCTAGATGAGAAAAATGTGATAGAGACTGTGAATGGAGGATTTGATTATTTAAGGAAAATGAAATTTTTGTGCCCCCACCATGGGTGTGTTACAAATTGGTATCAGAGCATGACAATAGCACTTGGCCTGCTTGGGCTCATGCACGAGTCATATGAAAATAATTTTTGAATTACTTTAAGGATGTAGATAAAAATAAAATTGGGATTTTACCCAATGAGATTGAATCATGATAGTCTGTGGTAAAGGAATCCTATCATTTCTTTGGGAAATAATATTCAATTTTACAGGAGTGGGATTATGTTGATAGACACTAATAGAAAGACTTGTATGTGAATGGATGGAAAGGATCTATAGAAGCAATAATTACTGCTTTAATGAAGGGTTAAACCTTGTATATGTGTATAATCCCTCACGATCAGAGGAATGAGTTTGGTTACCACTCTCTGAAAGGGGAGAGCATGTGCAACTCTCAGGTTTCAATTCAACTAAGAAATGAATTTTGTTTCTGGGTACAAGAATTGTTGGGCAGGGTTTTTCTAATCAAAATGATAAACAAACTTGTAGAAATATAGAGTGATTGAGTGATAAATCATATCATCCTCCCTTTCTTGGTGGATAGGAAACTAATCTGCCATAGTTCTTGTGGGATGAGAAGAGTGGCCTCCATCCCTGATTGTGATGAACAAAAGGAAGAATTCTAGGTGTAATGGTCAAGACTGATCTTGACCTATATATACTCTTGATTTCTGAACTAGGATACTTAGTAAGTAACATAATTCGAAATTTCATTTGGGATCTAAGGGAATAGTCCAAATGGTATTAGGCATTAAATTGTTAAAATTAAGATAAAATGGTTGACTAAATGTTGATCGTGCATGTGGTAAAGGAAGTGTTGGGGCAGATGGACATCTAGTGGTGGATGGTAGCCATATAGATATAGTTGGAAGCCAAATTGGCTAATTTTGTTACCTTGGGCATGGTTGGAATTTCCTAGATTGTATTTATAAGTTGGGTAATGTTCCATAGAGGTTGAGGCAAGTGTATTTTCTTTCTAGTTGTTATCATATAGAAAGGGAACATAGTTATGACTATGTCTAATTCAACTTCCATGTGGATGTTCTGTGAATGACTGCAAGCTCTCAACTGAGAGGGAAACTTAGTGTTGAGTGTTCCTATGAGGATTTTCATAAGGATAGAAGCAATATCCTCGGAGGAGGATCTGGAAGTCTGATATTTCCATGTGCATGCATGACATGGAAAGGGTGCAAGAAATTATCTGCATAATGAATGTTTGGTTATGCTTGTGTGTGTTTATGCTTGTGTGCATGGATTTAATGCATTGAGAAGATCCTTGATATGAAGCCTAATAGTAATACCAGTTAGGTATGAATGATAATGTGAAAGTGATACACATGTATGATGTAAGGATATATGTATACTAAAGGCACAATATGGCTACCTTGATGAGTGATATGTAAGGCAAGAATTTCACTTGCCAAGATTAAGTAATACCATGGATGCATGGTTGAATCCATTTTAAAGAGTCATGAAAGTTCTTCTTTGAATTATATCTTAAGGGGAATGCGCTCCATTCCCTCAGGAAAGACTAGTATAAATAAAGGAAAGAGTAAATGAGCAAGGATGTTCTATTATTAGGATAAGAGGCAAATGATTATGCCTTGAGGATCACATGAGAATGATTTTGAACAATCATGAGTTGACTAATTTTAGAATAGAGATGTATGCAGGATTTGAAATATACCCATGGAAGCTACAAACAGACTTTTTATTATGCATATGGTTAAGTGCATCATGGATGTAAGTTAACAAAACCAGAATATATATGGATACATAATTTGGGTGCATGACAAAGATGCATGTTTATATCCCTATGGAATATTTGGTAAACATATAAATCTAACTCAAGGTTGAGGCCATCACAGATCGTGATGGACATGAAAGAAAGAAGTTGCATGTTGATGGAGTTCCCCGTGAGAGAACTGTGTGAAAACGCTATCAGGAGGACAAAATCGCTACCTTAATAACTGTTGAGAACTAAGCATTGAGCTACAAGCTTATATGTATATATATATATATATATAAGAATCATGGATTACATTTTGAAATCATCATGTAATTAATAGAATACTAATGAATGAATAAATGAGTATGTTTGATTGAATAGGCTTGGTTAAAACCATGTTAAGGAACTGCAGTTATATGCCTCAGATACCCATGTAGAGTATGCTTCAGTAAGAAAACCTTGATCGAAGCAGGATATTCAAGACCTCGACAGAGGAGATGAATGTGAGCCTCTCATTGGAGGGAAGACTGATCGTAGTCTTCAAATCGACTTCAATATCCACTGGAGTTAGTGGATCAAACACCGATCATTCGATTTGATTGATGGTCGCGGATCATTGCGGAGCATGAAGGTGAAATTAGCTGACGTGCTAGTTCACGACCTGTAATCAACCAACATCATTGATCTTGTCGCGGTGGAATATCAACGACCATGATTAGACAAATTCGGGAGAAGATTTTCCAGATTGGGCCCCGCAATCACCTTGAATCGTCGATCTGCAAACATATATCGATGGTTGGGAATCATTGCGGAGCGCGAAGGTGAAATTAACGGACATGCTAGTTCATGACCCACAATCAACCAACGTCGTAGATATTGTCAGGGTGGAGAATCAACGACCATGATTAAAAGAGTTGGGAAAGCACTTTTTAGATTGTGGATATTGAACTCTCTAATAAAGAGCGAGCATATTGGGATTCTACAATCACTATGAACCATGGATCTATGAATGATTGGTGGGAGAACCTCCAGGGAACTCACGCGTTAATGTCGCGTAAAACTTATACCGTGATTAGGTTTTGTGGTTGAGTTTAGCACATCGAAGCTCTGTATCAACCTAAATTCTTGGTCAAACACTTTTGTGTTGTCATTATTATTATTATATGAAAATTGTTTGGTTAAAATCAATCGAGGGCTAATATTGACGGTCCGTGATCATTGCGGATATTTCATTTGAACACGGGTTAACGTTGAGACTTGTACCCGTAATTTAAATTTGATATAGTGTTGGTTTGAGTTTGGGATCCAATGGTAGATCAGAAAACCCGTATTCATTGTGGAGATCGGAAGGAGAATTAAAGCATGAGCTAGATGAGGTTTGACAATCCCTTTCATTTTTTGGATCTGGGGGAAAATGGATCTACACCATTGATTTGTAGACAAGGGGTTTAGCCAGGATCATAGCGCCTGGACATGGGAGTCGAAAGGATAGCGCTTGAAAAGAATAGAGCTGAGGTCACAACTCTTGGTTGCATGGAGGGAAATATGAGTTCCTTCAGGCCATTCAAGGAAGATAGAGTTTAACACTCTTTGTTAGACTGTGGTCGTGAGGATTGGTTATATGGGAATAAAGGTGCTCATAGCTAGCACATTGCATGAAATTGCATTGAGGAAGTGCATGTTTGCATGAAAGAAAGACAATGAACCTTCTATTGAGGAAGGAGGACCTTCTGAAAATTTTACTTACATTGTATGGATGTCAAAGAAGAGAAAATTTGGGTGACCATGACTGTGGAGACCTTGGTTACTAATGAAGGAGGAATTCTTGGGCACATTCAAGAGAAACATTTAGTTTCATGTGTGCTGATTTGGAATCGTGATTAGCCTGTAGTGGGAAGCATAGTCTTATTGTAAGAGTGAATGAGGAGGAATAAGCCATATGGTGAAGAGGTTCGTTAAACTCCAACACGCCATAGCAGGGTGCTTGTCACCAAGTATGGTGGCTTGAATATCAATGCTACGATGCATTGGGTATGAATGTGGCCATGAACATTGGCACATTGATTAAAGTCATTTAATATTTGAATCGCACTTGGAAAATTTAGTATGATGACAAGATGCTTACATAATATTAATATTTTCCATTTTTCTTTATATACCCTGAATAGATTCAAATTACTTGGATTGTTAGTATGCATCATATCAAAATACAGTGTGCATGAAAAGTAACAACTTGTTTGGCTAGGGAAAGTTGAATTGCAGGAAGAAAGAGTCTTGGATATGGAAATGTTGTAATCCCATAAGGAAGACCAATTTCATACTGAGCTAAATTTCTATGGGGAGGAAAGGCACATTATTGTGAATCTGGTTCCATGTGGAACAGATCTAAAAATAAATGAAGAAATTGGAAAAATCTGTGGGTGACAGATTTGCAAAAAAATTCTGAAATTTAGAATTGTGATGATGTCTCATGAATTCTATATGATTATGATATAGGTGAGAATAAAAGATCTATCCAGAAATCACAGATGAAGGATATCCAGCCGAAAAGAATGAATGAGGCCATTGCTGAGCCATGAGAATCCCATGGTAAGCCATGATCGCCTGGAATATGTTTTAGTTGAGGTAACACAAGCCGGAGGAATGCCTCGGTAGAGAAAGTCTGAGGGACTCCTCGACTGTAAGGCTCGATAAAGTCTCTTGGATTATTCCTATGCGAGAAAAACTTAGCAAGGAAATATTGATCACTCGAGGGACTGTATAACAGAAAAGGGGGTTCCTAAGCTTGGGCCTAGAGGGTGAGTGACTGCAAGGAAGAGGAGACTCTGATAGTTCTTGTAAACTATTGATTGGGATCATGCACACAATGGTTATGTCAAGGAAAAATAGTGAGTCTGGATAACAAGATATCCATGTGGATACAAATACACAAACTATGCAGATAAGTATTGTTCTAGATTATGAAATTTTCTTATAAATTTTATGCAATAGTAAAATGTTTTCGCATGAGACTATGATTAATGTGCTTGTTGTCCAAGAATTTTTTAAGGAAGGTGATGAAGATTAAGAGTCTAAAAAAGGACCTAATCGAGGACAAAGGTCAAGACTTCTGAAGTGGATGAATGAGAAAGGAATGAAAGGTGTTTCTGAGAAAGAACATTGAGGACAATGTTCCTTTTAAGGGGGACGGAATTGTAACACCCCAGTTTCCCCCAGCTTGTAATTAATCATTAATTATAATTACCATGCTATGGCATGGGAACAATGTAAATGTATTATGGTTTAAACTGCCAATGGCTAAATGTGGGGGTGAATCCTCGAAGTAATGGGCATGATATCACTAGAGGAAAGAATGGGAAAACTATATAGAGGGTTCACTATGACAAATGAACCCAAATTTTCCCTTTGATGAGGATAATAAACCTCCTTCGATTCCCAAGGAGGAATCAGTTAATGAAGAAAGGACCGGTGGTTGAGCCATCAACCACCCCATGAATGGAAGCATGTTCTAACTGAATAATGTCAGCCCGAAGTATCGCTGGGTCTGGAAGACCAGGCTGACTCGAGTTCCCTTCTAACAAAAGGAATAGGATAGGTCGAGAACCATCCTAGGAAAAGAGATATAGAAAATAGAGATAAGAAAAAACATAGATAGACAGAGAGGATAACGCGTAGATATCTCTAGCGGATGATGACCAGAAGGCTTTGAGATTGATGCTGAGTGAGCATAAGATAAACCTCTCCAAGGCCATGACAAATAAATATATCTCTGAGAGTTTGCAAAGAACAGAACCCGAGAAAAAGTTGAAACAAAGAAAGAATCCCTGAGAAACTACGAGAGTTCCCTGGTGATATCATGGCTTGGCATGGGGGTGTCCAGAGTGCTAAGAGTGAATGCCTCTGAGCCTATGGTTTGGTGGAGAGGAAAACACCCATAGTTAGTTAGTTGGCTTCAACCTATAATAGATAAGTATTCTCATATCCTACGTAATTGAATTGTAACTATAAACTAAAGTTAGATATACTATGAATGTTTCAGGGATGTGTATGTTTTCTTAATGGTTATATTGTATCCCTTGATTTTGATTGATTGTTTATTTTAAAAAGTAAGGAATTATCTAGCGTGTACACATAATGCTTGAGCCCTGTGGTGGCTCAAGTTAAGATAAATGAACTGTGAGTTCTTCGACCTTGGGCATAGTTTCACGTGTGCATGTCAACACTCCTAGTCGTTCTGAGTCCCTTGGAGGAAGGATTTTGTTAAAGTTAAAGAGAGATAGTACACGTATGCATAGGCTCTCTGTGAGGTGAACATAGACCGAGAACCTTTAAGTTCTAGAGTGATGAATGAGCGCAATGGGTGTGCGAAAGATCCCTCTAAGTGTTAAGGACAAAAGAAATAGCGCAAAGTACCTAAGTACCTTAGAGTTGGTGAAGCTTAGGAAGAATAACAAGATTCAAGTATCGAAAGGGAATATTCTTTCATTTGGAAGACGAATGGATGAGATTAGTTCAGGAGGAGTTGAAGCTCTTCATTATTGTCATATCTGGAGAAGGGATGCGTATGTTATACCTTTGAGCCCTTCAGGCTTCGCAGGTCCGACGAATTGGGTATATTCTTCGTATAGGAGGTGAATCCCCTGAAGTCCCGAAGTCCCCAAGTTAATTTGGTTCGTAGATCTTAGGGTTCTCGGGATCTATCCCGACCGTCAGATCTATGATGTAGTCAGTCTGGTGTTGACCGTTTCAAGAGGACAGGGGTGTTGTAACATCAAGACCTCCCAAAGACCGGAGTCGCAAAGTAATGTGGACCGTGGATCTAAGGATCCTTCAAGACCCTTATAGATCATCCATCATAAAGGACACGTGGCACCAGATCCTCTACTCTAGAGGTTTAACACACTGAAAGGAGGCAGGTGTAAAAGGTTGAATATTCCCTAAGTCGCGGGGAGCTGGAGGAGATTTGAACTGTCCATCAACCAGGACGTGTGTTAGTATATTGTTAACTCCAGAGGAGAGCCACTCCAGAGGATTTGAAGCTTGGTGCTTTGAAAATCCCTGAAGCTCAAAGTAGCAAAGAAGATATTAGTCGTCCTTCAGTCGGATACACGTGGAGGGAGTTCCAACATTTCAGAGGAGTGAGAACACAAGGGTTGAAAGACTATCAAAGAGTCAGGAGTTAGAACAGATTGAAGTCATGCATTAGACAAGTGTCACTAGATCCCGCACTCTAGAGAAGTAGTACTCTGGAAGAGTTGAAGAGTGGAGGTGCGAGGATTCCCAAAGGCCGGATTCCTGAAGTCATCCCATTCATCCATTGGAAAAAGGACGCGTGGGGGAAGATAAGCCACTTCGAAGAAAAGTCACTATGGGAGAAAAGTGGAGTTTGTTAGAGCAAGAAAACCCAAATCCTAGAGAGTCGGAGTTCATCGGATTCATCCATCAGTAGAGGACAAGTGTCAGTAGATCCTTCATTTTGGAGGACAATCACTTTGGAGAAAGTGGGGTCACGTGGATGGAGAACTCCCAAAGGTCCAAGAGTTGGAGTCCATCCTGACCATTGAATAGAGGAGGGAATGTGTCGGAATATCCAACACTCTGGAAGGATTTCAATTCAGAGGTTTGTGTTTTTGATTACTTTGAAATTTTCCCAAGCACGAAGTCCCAAAGTAAATCAAAATCATTGATTTTCTGTGGACGCGTGGTGTAATATCGTGCAGTCCAGAGACTTGGATCTCTGGAAGACTTGAAGAGAGGTGTTTTGGAATTTGTCGAAGCCTGGAGGCCCAAAGTAATTGTGGGTCATTGATCTCGATAGAGAACAAACACCGCTGATCCTTGTGGAATACCCAAAATTCACCGATTCGGCAGTTCGAGAGATTTGTGGTGTCATAAGTTGAAAAAGTACAGAGCCCGAAGCTCTAAAGCACAAAAATAGGCACATGTTGTCTTTGTGTCTTGTCATAGACTGGGGTCATATGTGATTGTATACAGAAGTAAGGGGCTAGGCCTGGAATTCGAATCTGAAGGTCGAACACTAAATTCCCCACTAGTCTGTGAGTTAGCCGAGGATCAAAGCCAGTCGTTGGATTGGTTGGTGGATGGATATCCTCCATAGATTTAGGAATGATGGAATATCCTAGATATCAGAGAACTAAAAATTAATCATATTGAGTCAGATCCATATTTAAGACACTTGGCCCCAACCAATGAACACCCAAGGATGTTGGGAGACATATATCTGCCAGTTTTGAGCTTGGTTTTGAGCATGGAAATCATGGTTGGAAATCCCTAGATGAGAAGAATGTGATAGAGACCCTGAATGGAGGATTTGATTACTTAAGGAGAAAAAAAAAATTGCACCCCCATCATGGGTGTCTTACAACTATGAATCCACAAGGATGGTTCGAGAGTGTCACTCAACCTTCTAAACCAATTAGCACTCAAGCTCTCACAGACTTTTCAACACCCACAACAATCCAAAGTACACCAACTCTCTTCTACCTAGCTTTCACAACCCAAGAGAATGGACCCCATTTTATTCCACACACTTCCTTACGTTGGCCATCTCCTTCCAAGGCTCAAGTGAATCTGTTCAAGAATCTCCATGCTCGAACTCTCAATATTCACAGTTGTGAGAAAAACTGAACACAGGCCAAAGCATATCATACATGCAGGCATTAATTTATGGTTGGAATACACCARTTGTCTTTACAGGAAAAAACACCATGGCTTMTCTTCAACAATATGTCTTCCTTTACCAATCTAAGRAATGAATGAGGAAATATGAGTGGGTTAAAGAATGAGTGTAGAAATAATCCAGGGGATCAAATTTTGGTCAAAAATAAAAGTTCTCAGAATCACTTCAAAATGGACATGTGCATAGGCCTCATCCTCACGATACCAACGCAACTTGAATGGTTTCAAACGAACGTTGTATGAACAAGATATCGTGTTTTGTTCATTTTTCCAAAAAAGCAAAATTTTGTTTATTGTGCAATCCATACAGTCTGCACAGTGTTGACGCGTCAGCGAACCATACAGTCTGTATGAGCATATAGTGATGATGTGGTAGGTTACAAAACCACACATGGCAGGTGACATGGAAGTGATTATTTTTCATGCTGACTGTGCAGGCTCTATGGAAGACAGGTGGACAAATCCAGTGTTGACACATGTTGTTATTCTGGCAAGTGGTATGGTGCCATGTGACCTAGTCGTGGGTTTCCAAGTGGCACCCCTCCAATGTGTAAAATGGGTGAATTCCACGCGGATTGAACAAACAACCTCTGGATGGACATGTCAGATCCTTGGCAGGGCTCGGGATACCAACCCACCTGTGTTTTATAACTTAACCATATATGTTGTTAAATGTATTTGAATTTTCATTATGGGTTGAACGACGGAGTAAAGGGTCGGGGCTAAGCCCTAACCCCTAGTTCTTACCACATAACACATGACCATATCATTTAACCAGAGCAGGAGGTTTTAAAATCAATGGCGCATTCCACATGCAACCACGACCCTAACCAATGCGGGAAATCCCCATTGTACTTAGCTCTCGATGCACACAACCATACCATGTAACTAGTGGCATGCACAAATTTTTACACTTGGAGTTTGGCCCAGAAGGAGAGGGTGTTAATCCATATGGCCACCCCACATGAACAAAGGCACAAATTTGGGGTGCAATTAAGTCATGAGGGATTGTTTAAGCATTGGGACTTGGCCACATGGGGCCATACGACCGGGTTTTCCACCAGGAAAAGGGGCCAATGCACAAATGGTCCTACAATTTTGCCCATTTTGCGAGAATCATTGCGTGTTCTAGGTTTTGGAATGGAAAACACACAAAGGTCAGGTTATTCAGACAATGGGTGCAATTTGGAAAGAAGGTACAACAAGCTTGAAGGGGAAAATGTCAAGGAGGTGTAGCTTCTTCATGTTTTGGCCAAATTAGGTGCCAAAAAATCCCATCTAGGGGTTTTTGGACGTTCTGGAGCCATTGGAGCCATCTACTTTTTCTTCTAAGCATTGTAAGAGAAATTTTTAATAATAATTAAAATTATCCAAGGGAAGTTGGACCATGAAATGTAGCCCAAGAGAGGGGTGAACTCCTTTATCATTTGTTTTTTTATGTATTCATTATTGATGTTTTTTTTATGTCTCATATGCTTTTCATGATTAATTAAAAACTCATTAAACTTATGTGTTAGTAACTCGATCCAATTACCCAAAAACATACCATTTTCACACTTGCAATTTAAAAGAGACAAGTCTTCTTCATTTTAAGATCAGATGGAAATAAACCCATTCCAATTTCAGATCAGTTGGTATCAGAGCATAGGTTTTTGAAGGCTTGATTGTTTGCAAGTGTTTTTTTTTCTGATGCTTACAAGGTTGAAGCTCACAAGATGAGAAGTTCAACTTGTAGAGTGAAGTTCTCAACTGTCAAGAAGGAGAACTATCAAATCACCTTAATCTTCAAAGAGATATTAACCAAGTATGGCTCATGAAGAGAGTAATGGAACTCTTCCTTCAGAGGAGGAAACTTTCAGAAACGATTTCTATGATATGAATGAGATGGTCAAAGTTTTGTTTGAAGAAAGAAATGCAAGATTGCAAGGTGAAAGCTCCAACCCTCCAAAGGGAAATGGAGACAGTGGTCATAAAACTCCAAAGGGAAATGGAGGGAATGGTGTTTCTCCACCTCCTTCATCTCCATCTTCCACCTCTTCCACAATTTCACAATCACCTCCAAATTCTCCAAAAGAACATGGTAAAACTCCTTTACAAACTCCTTTTCTTAAGATTGATATTAAGTTGAATTGTCTATGTACAATGGAGAGGTAAATGCTGAGAAATTGGATAATTGGATTCATCATATTGAAGTGTATTAAAGGATACAAAGAATCACAGATGACGAAAGTAAGATTCATATTGATTTGTTAATATTGGACAATGCAACACTCATTTGGTGGGAATCCAAAACTCAAGAGAACATGAAGAAACATGGTAAATATTTATCCTCTTGGAATGATTTTATTGTTGCAGTTAATAGGCAATTTTATCCATTAGCATACATGCAAAAAGCTATTATGGATTAGTAAAAATTTAGGAAAGCTAAAGGACAAGATGTGGAAAGATTCACTCAAGAATTTAGAAGAATAGTTGTGGTTTTGGGTATAGATTTGTCTTCTCAAGAAACTTTACTCAAATACATTGGAGGTTTGCATAGCCACTTGAGGCATACAATACTTATGTTTAACCCTTCAAATATAGATGAAGCTTGTGTACAGGAAACTCATTTAGAGGCAAGAGGAAGGAATGATCCTCAAGAGGGCAGCAATAAGTCTTTTTCTAATGGAGACAAGGGAAAGAGGAAGTTTGAAGGAAATGGAAAGAAAAATGCTTCAGTCAATAAAGAGAGAGAGAAACTCTCATGTAAACATTTTTCAAAGGATGGCCATGATGAGGACCATTGTTGGAAACTTCATCCTGAAAAGAGACCCAAAAATTTCAACAACGAAGAGAAACCAAACATAGTTGCAACTGTAAAACATGATTTAGGATCTGATTCAGAAGATGAAACAAAAATCACAGCCATGGGTTTTCAAGGTAAGAATGCTATTTCAAGTACTAGTTCTTCAAGTAGTAGTAGCCTTAATGTAGCTCAACATAAAAAATAAAGAATGGATATTTTTCACATAAGGGTAATTTCAAAACTTACCAAGATAGATACTCTTTTTGATACGGGATCACAAGCAAACCTCATTTTGGAAGACATTGTCAAGAAACTAGATTTGGAAACTACTACTCATCCTAAACCATACCCTTTAGGTTAGATATGTGACAATGCCAAATTGCATGTCACAAGAAGGTGTAAACATAGATTTTCCATCACTGCAAACTATATAGATGAGGTATAGATTGATGTTATTCCATTGGATATTTGTGGTTTTGCGTTGGGAATCCCATACTTATATGATAGGAGAACCATGTTTCATCATCATGAGAACAAGTATCATTTTTTTTTAAATGGAGTTGAGTACATTGTTAGAGCACATACAAAGAAGATAATTTTTTCACTTAAAAATGCTCGACAAATGAAGAGACTAGTCAATGCTAGTAAGAACCTTGTACTTTTGATGATTAAACCCAAAGACAATGGTGAAGAAGAAGTTTTTCAAGGATGTGATGAAAAGTTACAATCTAATTTATATGAGGTTGTTAACAAAAATGTTGAGATGTTTTAGGAACCAAGGGGATTCCCTCCTAAAAGGGGTATCCAACATGATATTCTATTGCAACAAGATGGTCCTATTCCAAATATTTACATCTGCAGGATGTCAGTCATGGAGAATGTTGAAGTCAGAAATCAAGCCCAAGAGTTTCTTGACAAAGGGGTCATCAAACCAAGAACATCACCATGAAGGTCACCAATTGGTTTGGTACCAAAGAAATATTGTATATGGAATATGTGGGTATAATTTAGAGCCTTGAACAAGACTACAAATATGATTTTTGAAGGAGACACATGGAAGAAATATTTGAAATCAAAGCAAGCTCCATTGCATGCCTTGACACGCTATGTATTCCACTTGGTGATAAGGTATAATAAATACATTTATGACAAATTTGTTGATATGCTTACTAGGCCTATTGTTATTTCTTAAATTATTTTTAAGCATAATCTTATCATGCATGGGAGCTATGTTGAACAATATGCTATAGATGTTGATTTCAAATATCTTTATGAAAATTTATGTCATACTAACCAAGTTGAGGAATTTGATTCCTATGTGCATGGTAAAAATTTGTATCTTGGAAAGCTATGTTTTTCATAGGGTGAAAGTGTCAACATGATAAGGGAAGCACATTCTTCTCTTTTTGCTGGCCATTTTGGTGTAGGAAAGAAGTTTTAGAAAAATAGGTGTGCTTGTTTCACCATAGACAATATATAAATATTGTCACCCAACCATAGGTTGAAGCCACCCATGAGCACCTTAACCTTGACAAAGAGAATAATTCTGGAAGAAACCCTAGAACCAATAGCCAATCGATGTAGCGTACCTCTCTCCAGAGATAGTGTACAAGGCAGAAATTCCAAACCATAACCAAGAGAATGTCCAATCCTAAAACAAAAAATACAAGTTTCAGTAGCTGCAGTTGCAGCTACTCTCTAGACTTTCTCACTTACTAAATTTCAGCAGTGCACACTAAATTTATGTAGTTGTGAGTTGTGTGTACAAATGAGCTCTGGAATCCTCTATTTATACTGCTCTTTCTTAGCTGTCTTGGCCGACTTCTCTTTCTAGAGGCTAAATACTCAATATTAATTATTTTCTTTAGCCAACTTGTCTTCTAGGGTTATGTCCAAAGATTTAGGGTTTCTTCTTGATTTTCATAATATTCTATTCTTGTTAGGGTTACACGTGGATATTAATACCTCCTAGCTAGCATAATATCAACACTCCCTCCTAGATAGGGAGGTATTCAAAACAATGGTCTTGAGAAAAAACATACCATTCAATTGGTAGCATCATCATAGACACACGGGCTATCTCATGATCAAATCACGAGCACCATTATCACTATCAGTATCATTTGATAGCATTAAATGCATCATCTCTCAAAGCCATACATCATATGAGTAATCAGGAATGATGCTCAATAAGTTAGTCACTCAACAGAGTGAGAAAAGAAAAATTCTTCTAATCTGGACATATGTCCTAGAAGAATAACTATTCCAGCAGATGTTGGAAGCCACACCATGGGCTACAAGGACTATTATTCTAATCTAGACATACGTCCTAGAAGAGTAAATGTCCTGGACCTTTTTCCACCTAGAGAATGTATATCCACCAACACACTGATTATCCATCGAGCTGATAATAATTTCCAACTACTGAGTAGTCTTCATGGAAATCAAAACAATGCCATTCAATAGAACAAAACTGTGTCTATCCATAGTAGTACACAACTACTATCTAGTATTACATAACCACACCAAGTAGCACACAACTACTTACTCAGTGACACATATTTACAACTAGTGGAACACATCCACCACAGTAGAATATGTCTAATGTCCAGAGACATACAGTCTTCACAACAATCATATTATCTAATATCAACCTGCATAAAACAATATCATGATATAAATTAAGTCATCTGGGCCATTCTTCCACTCACATCTGTGAGATCTGGAAGAGTATCTTCCATCAGAAGGTAAAAAATCAACCATGGGCTATCTAGACTATTCTTCTCAAGCATATCAGAGTAATTGTCCCTGATTTGTGAGCCTGGACCATTCACCTAACTGGGCCATTCCTATGGAACTAATCATAGTGCAACCTGGAGAGAATGATTCTTCCCTAGGGAATGCTTGTCCTTGATTGTTGAGCCCAGACCATTCACCTATCTAGGCCATTCCTCCCACACTAATCATAGTGAAACCTAGAGAGAATGAGTTTTCCTTAGGGAATGACTATCCAGACCATTTCCTAATGGAAATGATTGTCCTGCACCAACCACGAAAATGGTCTATTCATTGAAACTACTAAAAATTGTGAGCTTCGAAAGAATGATTGCCTGGCGAGGAAGAACATTCTATTTGACCACTACTCAGAGTGAATGCCAAGAAAAATGATTGTCCTAGACCATTCCCCCACACTGTCCGCAAGGGGAATCGATGTCTATGGTACATCAACAATCTATCAGATTATTTTCATTACTAAAATGACTATTTGATCTGGACCATTTTATGAAATGGAAAATGCCTATCCGCCAGAAATATCAAACCACTTTCCGAACTAGAAAGGAACTACTCATCTCAGACCATTTTTCGAACTGAAAAATTAATGTCCATAAATCAATAACATATCAATACTCTCTCCCAACCTGGGAGTAATCTCTTCCTTTTTCAATAAGGAAGTTGTCTCCACAAGTCCCAACTTGTTTCTTAAGTACACAAAATTTTCATCTTGGACAGAGGATTGACCAAAATATATGTTGTTTGCTCGTCAGTGGAGATATACTAGAGAACCACTTCTTTCTTCTTGGAATTCATCATGGATAATATAATGTTTGATCTCAAATGTACTTTGTTCTACCATGGAACACTGGTTTTGGTTGAAGGCTTCACATCGCTTTGATCATTACAATATATCATGGTTGAATTCAATACCTATGTTTCTTGCTAGCTCATGAAATCGTGGCAAGGCTCAAAGTGAAACATATCCAAGTATCACTTATCCTTTCATCATGAGAGTTTTTCAAGGATTAACAATCCATCATCCCGGTCTTTTGAGTAATAATTCTAATACACTATTTATGTCATAGAAAGTTTTCACCATGCTTGTGTTGTATATGAGATACTCTGCATCAAGTTGTTTGAATCCATACAAGTTCTTCTTATATCTGCATACATGGGTCTCTTTCTGGTAGAAGCTTCTTTCTCACTTGCTTTCTTGGGAAGAGCAGTCTTTTACATGTAAATTCCAATCCATGGATACTGCAAGAGGTATATTTGGTTTACTGAAACAAGTTGTTGTCATAGTCTTCTCCCTCCTTCTAGAAGAACCTCTGAATCTTCAAATGCTTCCATTCATAGGTATTTTTCACATTTTCTTACATACACTATTATTTATCATAACTTCCATTCCTTTTGCTTGATTTGTTCTTAGTGGGTTCAAACCAAGCTGGTAGTCTTGTGATTATAGACATAATAATTGGTTGTTCTTTCTTTTCTTTATTTGTTGGAATCTTCATGTTCTTCCCCATGTCTCTCTTTATCTCTTGGTTCCATGGGATCTTCTATATCCC
>SNQJ01S0109177.1:0-17355 GCA_010110895.2 Picea sitchensis
AAAGAAGGTCTCTACGAATGGCTAGTCATGCCCTTTGGCTTAACAAATGCACCAACCACTTTCATGAGGTTGATGGATGAGGTATTGAGACCCTTCACCAACTCCTTTGTGGTATTATATTTGGATGACATCCTCATCTTCAGAAGAACATGGGAGGATCACATTTCAACAAGTTTTGAGCACTTTGCGGCAATAAGAGCTTTATGCCAACTTGGAAAAATGCTCTTTTTGCATGAACAAGGTCCAATACCTAGGATACATTGTTGATGAGCATGGGGTACATGTCGATACAACTAATATCCAAGTCATCCATGACTGCCAGCCTCGACCACACTGACCGAGCTTTAGAGCTTCTTGGGACTAGCCAATTTCTGCCAATGGTTTGTGTTGGGATTCTCCCATATTTCCTGGGACCTCAGCCAGGTGACCAAGGGTGGTGGTAGGGACAAGTTCATGTGGGGGAAGGAGCAACAACAAGAATTCGATGATTTGAAACATCGCTTGTGCTCAACTTCGGTACTCTCCTTACTCGATCTGCAACAACCATTCAATATTGAGACTGATGCATTTGACTATGTTGTGGGCGCAGTTCTCACTCAGCACGGGCATCCTGTGGAATACCATAGTGAGACACTTCCTGATACTGTCCGAAAATACCCCACCTATGACAAGGAAATGTATTTCATTGTCCAAGCATGTTGTCAATGGAAACACTGTTGAGGAAAAGATATGAAATGATCTTACTCAAGCATTTTCAGATTCCGCTTGGCTAAATAAAAATAGACGAGAATGTCACCCTATGTTTATAGCCATAAAAAATAACATCATAATTCACAAGTATTGATTACAAGTGCTTAGGCTAGTCTTTTTACAATTAAAAGCTTGCTAGAAAATTCATTTAAATATGATTTTCTGAATAAAATAGTTGTTGAAATAAATGTAGAGACAGAAGTAAAGACACCAAGATGATAATCAAGACAGATGATACATAAAGCAGTCCTTTATTTCATTCCAATTCACCAAAGAGTCATTCCTTTTACAAAATTTCATACAGAAATTTTGGACCAAAGTCAAACTTAGACATCCCCAATGGAACATACAAAAGGACCTCTGATAGAAAGTCAAAAGCTGATGTCATAATCAAGACAGATGAGACATACAACAATCCTTTATTTCATTCCAATTCACTAAAGAGTCATTCCTTTTACAAAATTTCATATAGAAATTTCAGACCAAAGTCAAACTTAGACATCCCCAATGGAACATACAAAAGGACCTCTGATAGAAAGTAAAAAACTGAACTCTAAAAGTTGGATCATATTGCCACAGATTTCTTCCCACTCGACTCTACACAATAGCCTTTGTTAGTCATGAAAACTAATTCACAAATAGACAAGTCTACACAGACTATCAAAGATAGATCAACACCTATAAAAAACAAGTGTCTGAATGATGTAATTCAGCCTTGAATCTTGTTTTCTACAATAAGATCCTGCTATCATAAAAAATAATTAGGCTTGTGATAATTTAAGGAATGAATGAAAACTGAACTATCTCAACACAAACTCAAAGAGAAAACATTAGTATGCTTCTCCTTCTATCCTCCTCTTGTTCCTCCCTTTCCTTTTTCCTTTAAGAAACTTAGAATTGGTTGAAGTAATTGAACCACCTCATTAGTTAAGTTAACTAAAAACTCAACCAACTTTTTAGTTAAGGGGGGAAAAGTAATAAATCATAATAAGGGTTTTTAATAAATAATAACTAGTAGGTGGGACCCCTTGTGACTCTCATTTAGCTCTTAACAATTATAACATAACTAGTCAATTAAACAAGAACATCTCTCCTTGTGACTCCCATCATCACATGCAAATGTTGACAATTTATCTCATTCATATTTGACATTGTTTTCAAAAATGCATTACTCATATATCAAAAAATAAAACATTATGTCTTTCTAAAGTCAATTGTCATCAACAATAGATAAAATAAAAACTCAAAATCCATATTTCCCACTCTGAGATGCAATCTTTCCTTGATTGCTGCTGTCACCCTTTGATTTTCCTGAATTTGCCTTTGGTTGCGCTGAGCCTTTAGGCCTAATCTCGCTAATCACATGAGAACAATCATCCCTCAAATGCATCCGGGAAGACACAGATTTATCAGAGCCATTTGAGGGTGAGGAAGGGGCAACAATGTCTTTTCCTTTGTCAAGGGCATGGTGGGCCTTAGTTTTTAGCCTTTTGCTAGCATGAGAGGACCGAACTGGTGAGTGAATAGGTGCATCTTGGACAATCGAGTTAATAGGCAGGGGAGCAGGTAAGGAAAAATTGGTCCAGCCACGATGTTGGGAGACTATCGGGTGGACAATCTCTTGCCATTTTCCTTTTTCGGGAACCTCGGGTTGCAACGAGACATGAGGGGGCACGGGAATACCAGGGGCTTGTGGAGCTTGGAAGGGAGGCCTTTCAAGCCTAGGTTGTACCACTCCTTGCCTAATCCTATTGAAAAATCTGACCTGAAACAACTGGCCTAACTCTTGTGAGTCAACATCAAAGTGTATGGAGAACCTTGGCCTTATTGGGCCTCTGTTCTAATTACCTCTCTCTCAGTTTCCTCTGCCATGACTATCTCGACTGAAAAAACTCATTCTTGCATGCATGATTGAATAGAAAATAGTACTTTTAACAACCATACATGATAACTCTTTAAAAATATGAAATAGATTTTAGCTCAACAACATATCGGGCTCATGCAATCCAATCCATATAAATTGTTTAACTGTTGTCAATGAGAAAGGGGTGAACAAAAGGTCCCGAGATATGCGAGGGGCTTGTATTTAGCGAACAATGATAAAGTGAGGGGGAAAAGAAACACAGTTACTGCTCAAAGACCACAAACAATAAACTGTAATGTAAACCAAAGAAAACATCATTGTAATCCAATGAAGAAAATGCGACTCTAAACTGCTTCAATACATAATTCTTCTTGACTGTAATTAAATTTTAGAACAAGGAGTGAAAAATGAATGTGGGAAGGCGAGGGGGTTGTAATTAGCAGAAAGCGAAATAATGGTAGTGAAAGAGAGAGATTATTGTTCATAAAATTAATTAATTGATCCATAAAACCATTCTGTAAAAGGAAACACACCAACCAAATGACCACTGAGACCCCAAACAATTACTGTGTACAATTCAAGCAATCTTGTGCATTAACTTGCTCCCTGTTTGTAATCAAATATTTAACACAATGTCATCAAACAAGACAATATGCATTCCACAAAAATCTGTAGGGGAGATATGTTCCTCTCATTTATCCATTTAATATTTCCAAACAATTCCCAAATGCATAAGCAGTCACTTATCTCCACTTTGTTCAGCATCAAAATCAACCACTGCTCACAAATTATTTCAATCATCAAATACAAGTCAAATGTTGTGCTTGATTCTGTCTTTTAATTCATTTAATAATTAAATTGCAATGAGGTTATAATGTCACAACACTCGTGCCTACCACTGTTAAAAATCATGATATTCATTTAACATACATAGTGGACAGTCAACACAATAATCCATATTTAAATTGCAAAGATCCCGACTTGCCATTTAAACACACAGACAACAATCACCACTTCAACTCAATCTATGTTGTGGAATACACAAAACCATTCGACAAAATGCAAGTGTATTTCTGTGACTGTACAGGTCCAATTTTCTTTGACTCTAAACATTCAAAGTGTTGAGCTATCCATCCAATACAATGAGGCAGCAACAATATACCCGATCTCATAACATAAATGATCAAAATGCAAAATTCCATGTTTTTTAAAAACTCTGTGACTATCTCTGAGGGTGCAACCAAAAATATCCATAACATACACAATGGATGGCCATACCATAATCACCACGACTGAAATATTCCCATGGTAATTAAAACACACAGTCATAATAATAAAAAACTCGACTTAACATGTTGTAGGAACGCCACACATACCCACACATCACGCATCAAGCAATGTTGTGACTCAATCAATTAAAAACATTGTTGGGTTATCAATTCAATAATCACAAGGACAACAACTATGTATTCGAATTAACAAATCATCCAGTTAACCATGTTGAGCTTATCTATTCAATTATAATATCAAATGCAGTGACTAGATACCCAAAACAACACCATTGTTACATAATCAACGAGGCGAGCTAGTAATCAATTTTGTTGACAATACACCACCAATCCATAACAACCAACAATATACCTAACAGGCCATAACAATCCCCTCTATTAACACTCGGGCTTGAGAAACCAAGGGTTTTCTCTGTGGGCCAACACAAGGAGGCTAGAGTTGACTTCTCTCATTTGTGAAAACCTCCAAGGCCAATGGTGCATGCACAGGGTATACCACAATTGACTTCATAGGCAAGGTGACAATTCTCATGACAGGAAAGGCTATGAATAGAGGAGCAAGGCTCCATTTGGCCTTGTAACAATACTTAACACACGTAGGGTATAACCCTCGTGGCTCTCCCAGCCAAACAACTAACAATGTTGAGGTGAAACGAAGCCAAGAAGAAGAAATATAACCCATTGCACGACCATTGGTAGCATGAATAACCCAATACCCAAGTGAATAATGTGCAGTGACACAGGGCATTTCAAACCCATTAAAACCCATAAAATCCAAGACTGGGTATGGTGATACAATGCGTGAAGGAAATCATCCAGTCTAGACCAAATGAAACCCTCCACTAAACCGACAAGGATGACAGAGAGCCTTTATGGCTGCTAACACTCATAACGACCCAATACACTATAAATTCATACATTATCGCAGAGAAAGCCACCAACGATTCATTCCAGAAAAATCACAATTTTACACAGTTTCCATACTTAAGGAAAGAACAAACCCATACATCTGAGCCAATATCTATTTCATAACCAGAGTAGATTCATAAATGGAAAAAAAAAGACATAACTGTAATCAAAAGCACCTTAAAACGCGAGTTGGCCGAGCGGTTATGCTTCTGCTTGAAAGTCAGAGCCTAATCATAGCAACATAGTTGAAAAATAACCAACTAGGGTGGCGACCAGTGGAAAGAGTAAGGGTGGCGTTTAGTAAATGCACATCGCCTCCATCCCAGTCAATTAATTCCTTAGTACACGCCAACAAGCTTCCATTAACTCATTCACTTAAACCATGTATCGAAACCATCACCCACTAATAGCCAATAGCGCGATCCATATCACATTCATCCATTTCCAACTTATGCCACAACATAAATCAACCATATTCCATATAACTCAATCAAATCGCATAGCTATTAACTTGTTAGCTAGGATTTATCAACGATCATTTCAATTTTAATGCATGTAGAGTAGTATATTAGCATAATTTAATTCCTTCCTTTTGCATTTGTTTATATTTCTTTTTCCCTTTCCCAACTTCTCCTTATGTTTTGTTACTAACATGTCTCTTATGCAGGTGTCCCAGTAATGGATCCAAGAACAGATAATAATGACAACAATGGATAACATAGGTCATTGTGACATAAAATTTGAGCCTAGAGCAGCAGAGAAAAAAAAAACATATAATATGCCTTGTCCATCCTCCAATTGTCGCCATTAGAACCAACACATAATAGGCCCTATCCATTTCCAATAAAACAAGATCTCATCAACCATGTAAGCAGTCTCGAACAGTGGCACAAACATCAAATAAGAGCCCGATATTATCTCCCAATCTACAAGGGGGTCCCACCTACTAGTATTATTCTTATTGTAGCTTATAATAACAGGCTTTAGCAATATTTTGCGGGCAGAAAACCTCGTTGTGATTTTTAATCGTCAACAAACTGGCAAATTCACAGGGAATTTTGTTTTCAACAGATTTAGAACTCATAACTCATGGTTTCGCAGACCAATAACAACAGGTCAAGAAGATATAACCAGGAAGATTATGCAACAGGAGGAAGTGAACGATTAAATGGAAAAATGACCGGGAATTTGGGGAATAACTCATGAAAAGTGTTAAGTATGAGGGGTTTTACCACTGTATGCATAATCATTCAATCAAAATTTGCTCTTTACTTCAAGGAGAAAAATTATGGATTTTCTCTTTAAAATCTCAAATGGATGAAGAAATGGCAAGAAGAAGCAGGAGATAACCAATCTCTTTATAAAACAACAGTGAAAGAAGATAGTAAATTCAAGTATGCTTCAGGGGAAACATAGTAACAATTGTGTAAGTTTGATTTTTATTGACTAACAATGCTTTGTAGGAGTGTCACTGTGGCAGAACTGATCCAATCATCCTATTTTGACCAAATTAACTAAAATATGGTAGGAAACAAAGTCATGACAGAAGTAGAACTGCAATAATAAAAACAACAGAAATAAAAGACAGAAATGAAAAAGCAACAGGAAAAATTTTAACACACAAAGTAGAAGTCAAACTATTGTAACGTTGAAAAGAGAAGCACAAAAATGAAAGCAGAGCTAGGCTACTAGTATACAGAAAATCCAAACAACATTAGAACTTTTCACGTTGGTCCCTCACAATGTTTCGAGTGAGAATCGTTAGTGTTGTAGGAAAAGACAGTGAGTATGGCTAGTCATGAAACTATTTGGATTCACAAATTTCTTACATGTTTATTTGATCAGAAGATGGAGCCTATGGTGATATACTACGATAATCAGAGTTTTATCAAACTCTCAGAGAATCCAGTATTCAATGACAGGTCCAAGCATATTGAGATCAGATATCACTTTATTCGTGATAGGATCCAGAAGAGAGCAATGAAGCTTCAATATATTTCCATAGATGAGTAGGTTGCAAATATTATGACCCAAACCTTGGTTAAATTCTGTGTTCTTCAGAGATAAACTTGGAGTGGTGTAGAATACCTTCCTCGCTAAGAGGGAGTGTTGATGTTTGGTAGCATCAGACATGTATTTTTGCATAGGTCTAAGTGTTTAGATGTGTGGAAGTCATCCAAATCCTTCTACCATGAGACTTTACTTTAATTAAAGGAATTATTAAAGTAAAGTGCTTTTATTAGAGAGTTGAGTTTTATTTAAAGAAATGCTTTAATTAGCATTAGTGAATTAAATAATAACCATTCATCTCAAGTGAGGTGAGAAGTAATCTCAATTGTTAATCACTTTGGAGATTAGGGTTAGGTCATAACTTAATCTTATAAAATCAAGGCTAGGGTGAAGGGGGAAGACACACTTTTGATATAGAGATAGTTGGACTGCGAAGGACAGTTATTCAAGGATATATTAGATAGGTGGAGAAGGAATTCCATCTAGAGGTATAGGCTTGGAAGAGAGAGAGAAAGTGTGCAACAGAAGGATTGGTTGTCGCATACAGTGCAAGTATTTTGGTACAGGTCATGCAGTCAGTGCGAGTTTCAGTGTACAAGTCACACAAATAGTGCAAGTATTCTGTTATAGGTCGTGTGGAACAATGCGAGTATCAATGTAAAAATTGTGTTATATCCGTACAAGATCGTACAACATGTTTGGCAGTAGATCATCCAATCAGGTTTTGATGTATTTTGTCTCTTTTCTAATTGGGCCATTTTCTTAGTACAAGAGCCCATGTAAGCTTAGGAGTTTTTTGAATGATAAGATTAGTTGATGGGAATAATAGCTTTGTGTCCTGTGCATGATATTTTTGGTTTCCAATATTGCTTCCACTATATTTATTTGATTTGAATATTCAACAATGTATTTTTTCTTTATGAGTTGCTAATTTGATTTGCAATAAGAAAATCATTAGATAATAAGATACCTAGGTGTTGGAGTAAGGGATTTCAACAATGTGGAAGGTGTCCTACTACATCCTGGTATAAATTTTCCTCAAACGAGCAATGAGTTCTAGAGGTGATCCAGGAGGAAATCGGTGGCCACCCAACTATTCCACTGGCTTAAAACATGGGTTTCCACCTTGGCAGTTTTTCAATGGTTTTTTGGGTCCTGAACTTTCGGGGTCATTTTGAGGCCCTAAACGACATTTTTTGGGCTCAACAACACTTAACATGTAGCTAGAGGAAGATGTTAGGCCAAACAAAATATGTACTCCTCAGCTAGACCTTTTCGACGAGGTATAGAACGCCCCAAACAAATATCGTATGCAAACGTTACACCCTCTGGAAGTTGATGTGTCAACTACCCCTATCGGGGCCTACAAACCTTTTGGCATTTCATCTTCCAGGGTTAGGATTTTGGATTTTCTTTATGTTAAAAAGGCCTTTGGAGCCTGATTGTAAACATCATCTTCTTGCGAATGAGCATAGCCATCACATCTCTTCTCATAGATAAGTTGCCACCATTCTAGTGAGTTCATTCACTCTATAATTTTACAGTTTCTTTACATTTCCGTCATTATTAAAATTGTGCATTATTGTATTTCTATGTTTCTGACAATATATCTATGTATTTACTTATTATATTTCCACCTTCATTTCATTCTCAAAATAATCCAGATCAAGAGGGGGCCAAAGTGGTTAACTCTGTTAGATTAGGTGTATGAGTAGTTGAGCTATGGTGATAACATACATCTTGTGTCGCTCATAAAAGGCTCCTATAAGTAGAAAGTTATTATTTTGATTCAGATGTCAAAGAATGAGTGTCAGGGTGTCCATATTGAGCCAGATGTCCTTTGGGTTAGCCCATATCTACTGATAACCCAAAGGATCATCTGTATAATCTACTAGTTCATCCTCTATGAGCTCTAACGTGAAGCTAGGTAGAGGTTGAGATCCCCTAAGATCCTACAGGTTGTAAACCCTATGTTTTGAGGAAAACCTAGGTGTCCTAAATCCCCATCGTGTGACCCCACATCTCTACCCAAATGTCAATTCTAATAAAAATCTAGAAATGAGTAGTAAGAAATTATTTGTGAAGTATTCTCACTGAGTGAGCGCGTGTTTTGGCTTCACTAAGTGAGTGCACATTTTATAATTTTGAGGAAACCCTAGTAATTATCACATGCTTCCATATTTTCTCCCCACATCCTTAGTCCTTCGATTAGCCTCAAATCCAACAAACATCAGGTGATCCACTTACTAAAAACCCAAAATGGAAAACCTCTCCCTCTCTCTCTATATTGAAATATTTGTATTACAATATGTGATGAGGGTGGGGGAATTAATATACAAAACATATTATAACTTCTTAATAATTTAATATATTTAGAATTAAGATGAATTTATATTTGTAAATAAAATAATACTTCTTAATAATAAAATCAATTAATATATAAATATTTCCAATTAACAAAATGAATCATAATAAATATAGCATCAAAATCTTAATTTGATTTTTTAATTAAAAATCTATATCTATATACTATTTACATAGTTAATTATTATAAGCAATTTCATGTCAATGTAAGAAGCAAACCCACTTGTGAGTTGAAATGGATAAACTTTTTTATATTTTTTTAATCATGGTTTTTTAGAAAAGTTTTGTTGATCTTTCAAAATCGAATATCCATTATCACGAAAATTATATTTTATAATAATATGATATCATAAATTGTGTATAATAACATAGAAGGATACATTATTTAAATCATTAATTAATTTTACCTTTATTCTCACATTCATTATATTTCTTCGAACAAATGATTGGTTTACGTGTATGAATACTCCTTTAAAAGTTGTTTTACGTGTTAAACTTTTATTGGTACAACCGATATGAAGTGCGGGGTATCATCACCATGACAAGGGAGTGATGATGCTCACATTTGTCGAGTCAACGTCTACTCTGTTTGCGTTCTTTGTTTGAGAGAAATTATTTACCTCCGCAAAAATATTGTTTGGAAGAGGAATTACAATGACAATTTTTACTGCATATATTGAAAATTTTAAATTCCTATATAAACTTCCTTCACACTTTTGAAAAAACTCATCCCTCTCACTAAAACCTGAATGCATGGATATGGCTTACAATACTATTACTTGTATATTATATTATTAGCATTATTCAAATTACAATACTATTAATACTATAACTTGTATATTATATTATATTATTAGCATTATTCAAATTACAATACTATTAATACTATAACTTACTTGTATATTATATTATTATTATTATTCAAATTACAATTTTTTTATTAATACTATAACTTACTTGTATATTATATTATTATTATTATTCAAATTACAATTTTTTTAAAGATAATTTCAACTAGAGTTTATAGGCAAAAGTTATGCTTTTCGCAAGTCAACCTATTTTATTGACCACCATGATACTAAGTGGATGCCAAACCAATTCATGTTACTCACACATGTGGAGCTTGTCATGTGTGCACTTTCAAGAATATTCTAGAAGGTCCAAAATCCTAACATTAATTGAGGGTTGAGGCATACAAAAACCCCAACTCTAACCCTAGATGTCTATCAGACTATGTTAAATATTGGGTTGCTAGGAAAGGAAGGATTTCGTTCTTATTATATTGCATATTGTTCCATAAGAGAACATATCATTGAGTCTAGAGTGGGATATTGAAGTAGAACATAGGAAGTAGAAGATCAGGTAACAACCTACTAGCCACGGTCCATGGAAACTCCATAGTGAGTTCCCATTTCTTTATATTTGCATTTCATAACTAAGAAGAAAAGAGTAAAGCACATGCCTCACCTTCTAACCAGGTTTTGCTCATATTGAGTTTTCATAGGATACATCTTGTGTTCATTATGTGGATGGTGTGTTATTTGCTTGTCTCTTTCATTTCAATTTTAGTTTATCTAGTATTTCATACATTAAGCTAGTAATATTAAATTTGGAATCTAAGTAAAACTAAATATAATAAGAAATTTTAGAATATTATAGAATTTATTGCAATAGACTATTTCATCATCGAAATATTTCGACTATGTACCATAATTTGTGTATAATTTACATGTAACCCGTTTCCAATCGATCTAAACAGATAACAACTACATTTTCCATTCCATGACACTTGTATGTATTCTTTCACTTAATCCAATGCTAAGAAAACCACTTATGTTATCCCCTATACCATTAATAACTAACACTAAATCTATTAGTGTTTATAAATACTTATTAGTGCAAGTTCCAAAATAGTAGTATTCTCACCATTATCAACATCAATAAAGATGTTGATCAATATAATGAATAATATGATAAAAATACCAAACTAATGTCATCTACATAAATTCATTATATTCATTGTGTCATTACACTGAAGTCAAGAAAATAAATTCATTATATTCACATGTCATTAGAAGTCAAGAAAAAAAAAAAACTAGGATGAAACAAAGAAAGCAAGTGATTTCATTGATTTATTCCATGGTCCTTTCTTACGAGACCATATATTACAAGTGTTTTCTTATTTATCAAGTACTAAAATCACATCTACAAGCTAAAGTCCTTGTAACTAATATCAATAATTTTTTTCATCCCACTACAAGGCATTGAGGATTGCACTATAGAAAAACTAGCTATTTTACAAATTACAATTATTGGCCAAACTCCCTTCATCCAAATTCAACACAATAGAAAGTTCGCATGTACAATTATTCTCAGATTCAAAATTATTGGTCTAATCAGATAACTTTTCTCTCCCCCAATTCTTCAAAGACAGTGGTTTCCCTTTATTTTTATATGCAATTCCCTTACAAGCAAGGATTTGAATAACGTTGCATCTAGGGTTCAAGGAATTCCATTGTAAAATTAACTTCTGAAGAAATAGACTCACATGTAGTAACATTGAACAAAGGAATATATTTAGAATCTTTATTGCTAGAGAGAGGTGTTAGTGTAGATGTGGCTGAGGGATGTAGGCTTGATGGACACACTATTTTGGAACTAATAATCTACAAATATTCTATCTCCTTAGACAACCCATCGATAACCTGATTTTACTATTGGATAACTTGAATCCACTACTAGAAAACCTAAATCTACAAATCTATGAGAAACACATCTTTCCTTCGTTGTTTTTTTAAAAGGACCACGTGTGACACTAAGCAAAAAAATGTTTTGGCTATAGATCAAGGAAGTGGATCCCTATAATGACTAAAAAAATACAAAGAAGAAGAAAATGGATCCCTTGTGGTGGTTATAGAAGTTGGCTTTGATATCAATTGATACATAATGGAACAACATAAAATTTAAACAATAAATTATTCTGTTGTCAAATATGATATCTTGTACATAATTTTTTTTTTTTAATATATAAACATACAAAATAGGGTTATTTTATTATATATTATAGTTAATTATTTAATAACTAATTACTAACAAAATTGGTCACTAACAACATCATTAAGATATTTCACTTATCTTTTTCGCAAGTAAAAGTTTTAATGTAGAATTAGACTAATGCAATCAATGTCATGATAACTAGGGAGGTGGCATGGCAATTAGATTATGCCAAAAAGAAGATCTATGATAACCTAATAAGATATTACAAGGTCCATACATTTTTTGAACAAGTCTTTAGCTTTATTTTCCACGTCCTTGTAAAGGAGGCCATCATGAAAATCACGAGGCATGGATTTTCATTCCACGGAAAACAAAATGAGAGTTTGTTGCAGCCCAATCAAATATATTCAATTTTTGACCAAACACTATTGGGAACACTCCATTATGATCTAAAAAATATCATAACCACTTCATTTGGAGTAATGACACTCCAACTCCATATGGGACTCTATGATCACTCCTTAAAATTTGTTATACGTGTCATACTTTGATCGGAAGTAAGTGCAACCTATCATCACCATGACAAGATTTGAGGGAGACCTATCATCACCTATTATACTTTGATGATGCATAGATTTATGGAGTCAACCACCTTAAAGTCACGTATGTTGTTTCTAAATGTTGAGATTAGGTTAGAATGTGTTTTTTATTGTCATTTTAATAAAAATGATTATTGCACTGTTATAGGAATACAACACTTGAGTATGCTTCTTATCAAATTGCATATGATTTTTTTAAAATTTAAATAAAAGATATTTAATATTATTTGGATATCCTTTTTAAACTTTTGGATCTTATTTTCTATGTAAGTGATTTTTGGTCTTTTGTACTTCTTGTTATAAAGGTTCTTATGTTTTATCATTTTCAAGGTCATTTTTCTTTGATATCAATTTGGTAGTTTGGTTGCACTAGAGGGAAGAAGTCCATCAAACCTTGACTTCGAGAAAGTCCAATGTTTATAAGAAGAAGAGAACCTTTTTAACACCTTGTTGCTAAATTGCATGGGCATCTGTTTATGGCTTGTATATACTTAAACATAATGAGTGTAAGAATTATTTATAAAATTTTAAATGTAGCATTTCTTCCCACTTTGTCTTGTCTTAGCTAGTGAATTATTGGGTAGCATGAATGTACTAAAATTTTGGCATTTAGAAGGGTTGAAGGTTTGAAGCTTGGGGCTTTATGGCGAACTTTAAATGTTCAAAATAAGAAAGATCGGTGCATTGATAAGGATGGGTAAGTTTTTCATAGTCATGCTCTAAAACTTTCACTTTTTTTTTAACTTGATTTTTTAGAACAATTGTGTTTGATAAGTATTTTAAAGTATTTCAATTATGTGAAGGTATATAGACTATTTATTTCATCTTCATCAACTACACAATTCACTCTATAGGTTTGTTAATTACCTAATTTTGCTCACATGTCTCATCATGCGTGTTTTTAGCTAGAAACATCACTTTAACAACCTTTGCCCTCATTTCCACCATTATGTGACCTTAATTTTACCACTATGAGCTAAGTCAAAACCCAAGTTTGACCAAAAAAAGTTATAGCACAATATATAATCATTTTTCCATGCAGGGGGTGCACACTAATGTTAGAAAAATAGGATCGCGGAGAAATAAAATAAAACAAATGCGGAAATAAAACATAAAAGATACACAATACAATAGAAACACAGATATACATGGTTCACCCAGTGTGGGCTACGTTCACTAGAGAAATTGCCAGGTCCTTCCTTTATTATTATCCAGCAAATGAAGGGATACAACCTACAACACACCCGTTGTAACTTCCTCTTCTTTCTCTCACAATATCCTCTCTCAGAATACAATATTCGCTATGATACACAACTGCAATACATTTCCCTCATAAAAGAGGGTTGTCTTCTAAGGAAAAAAACCCTAACATAATTTCTACCATTAGATCTATGACCTTATAATGAATGATCCAGATTTACAATGAAATTACAATATACATTTACAAGGCAATTTTTCCTTCGAGGGTGATGCAGGAGCATCTCAAGCGAGCCAGCGCGGAGTCCAAATACAGCTGGATGAGCGCCCAACACAAATTTTGAAATATCTTGAACATTTAATGAAAACATCAAGTGGAGGTGCACTTGTAAAATGTAAATGGACCTTGAACGATCCGCTCTTGTCGTTAGTAGATAGAAGGCATTTATAGTAATTAATGAAAGTAGGTAGAATTGAATGTGTAGATTAGACAGTTTTAGAGCGTAAGAGGGAAACATGATATAGACACCCTCAATGTGTATTGTAACATATGCATGAAGATTATGAAGAGCATAGAAGAGAAAGAGAAGAGAGCTGTATAGCCGAATTCCATGTATAGAAGTTCTGAATTAATATAAGAAGGTTTTGATTTAGACTCATGGTGTTCAAATATTCTCTGTGTATGCATCTTTGAATGTTATACTCATGAATGATTTACTCTTTCTGCTGTACATTTTCTTTTATGCTATGTATGAATGATTTCTTGTTGAATGTTTGAAATCTGAGAGGAAAGGGTAATTGAATGAGTTTCAATTGTTTCTCTATCTGAGCAAGAGTTCCTGCAAGGAGTGCAGTTGAAATTGTCTGCAAGGAGTGCGTTGACAAAAGGGTTCAGAGGTTTGTCTCTGAAAGCTCAGGATAGATATCTTTTGTTCTCATTTCCATAGAAGTGCAGTTAGGCACAGGAGCCGTGCAAGGAGTGTGCAGGCCGAGTAAAGTCTCAAAGTTGTAGACCTGAGCGAAATATTGAGAGATTGTTGCTGCAGGTGTGCGCAGAGTCGAAAGGAGTTCAACACTTGAAGTGTTTGAAGGTTTCTGCAAGGAGTGCGAGCAGGATTTTTTTGAAAGACTCGAAGTCGTGGGAAAGCTCAGAAGGATTTTAACCTTCAAAGGGGTCGAAAGAAGGAAAACGTCCAAGCACCTTGGAAAATTTGAAGGAAGGCGTAGCGACGTCGGGCCACAGGAGGACGAGTTCCATAGAGAGAGATACTTTGTTTAGTTAGTGCAGAAGTTCTCAGAGGAAGAACGGACGATCGAAATTCTCTGAGGAGAATTCGCGAAGTCCCACGAGTTGTCAGATCTCGCAGAGTAGGAGGGGAGATACGGGGATTATTTTAAAGGTGAAAGTTCAGAAGAGACAGAGCCCTCAATCCAAGTCAGCCAGGGGTCGTTGGATCACTTGTGAAATTGCCTATCGGGATTTCGTGAGTGGAAGGGTCGAAAACTTGGTATCAGAGTTCACGAAATCGCGAAGCGTGAAGGATTGATAGGATTGTGTGGGACCATAGGAGCCAGTAAGGTGGACAAGTGGCACACAATCGACGTAGAAGTCAAATGCATTGACCACTTCAGAGTTTCGTAAGTCGAAGTCCCAAAATGACGAGAAGTCTAGTTGTGGGGTCAGTGCCGAGAAACGTGTCAGAGTCTGACATCTCAGAATTTCGGAGAATAGAATATCGGGATTTCGGGGTTCGTGGGCAGAGTTGTATGTCATCGGAACTCGCGAAAGTCGACAAGTCGGAGTGATATCAGAGTTACGGAGTTTCGAGATTTGGGGGTCTGAGCGACAAGACACTCGACTACAGGATTCGCGAAATCGTGAAGTCCGATCTCCTAAGTGCAAAGGGAGGATCCCGTGAGGATTTGTTGTGGGTGCGAATTTTCTGAAAGGAAAATAGAAGAGCTGTTTAGAGTTCTTCGGGCCAGTGAAAGGGGAAAGATCCTGTGCGCGTGGACCTTCCGACCTGCGGGTAGTGGAGGGGCTGCGTGGCATCGATTGTGGTATCAGAGCACAGAAAGGTTTCTTTGCTTTCTGTAGCAGGGAAAAGGAGAATTCACCATGCCGCCAAGAAGAAGGGACAGGAAAACACCCGATCCGCCAGAGGATAGGGAAATGCCGAGAAGAAGGGGTAGGCAGATGGTTGATCCAGTCATGGAGAGAGAGATGCGTGATCTACGCGCCAGACTCGAAGACATGGAGACAACACAAAGGCGTATAGTCAGTGTTGGGGATCTTAGTGATTTCGAAAGCGAAATTGAAGTTGAACATGAAGAATAAGTTGCAGCCGAAGATGCAGCAAACAAACGTTTGATCAGAGCTATTGCAAGAATGGGTGCAAGAAACAAAATGGACCTTCTAGTTTATGAGGGAAATCTGGATGCAGAGGATCTTCTAGACTGGATTAGAGCCCTGGACACATACTTTGACTATGAAGATGTCGAAGAGGACAAGAAGGTCAAAGATGATGTCACGAGATTGAAGGGACATGCAACATTGTGGTGGGATGAACTACAAACTGACAGACACTGCAAAGGCAAGCAAAATATCAAGAGATGGGACATAATGATCGCAAAGATGAAGGCAAAATTCATCCCTAGAGACTATCAGATTACTTTGTTCAGGAGAATGCAGAACCTGAGATAGAAGCTGATGACAGTGAAAGGATACACTGAAGAATTCTACAAGCTGAACATCAGGGAAGGTCATCGAGAAAGCGATGATGAAAAGGTTTCCAGATACATAAATGGCCTGAGATATGACATTCAGGATGAGATGAACATGGTAACCATCTGAATGGTGGAAGATGCTTATCAGATGGCTCTAAAAGCGGAAGAGAAGCTGAGCCGAAAACAGGGTCAGAGAGGCAGAGGCAGAAGTAGGCACAAAGGCAAATCAATTGCCCAGGATAAAAACCAGAAGCCTAAGGAGGACTGGAAGAAACCTTAGACTCGAACTGAAAGAGGTGGAACCTCACAGCGAGGGAAATATGCTGAACAGAGAGAACAACATACTGAATAGAGAGGAGATTATGTTGATAATAATATCTTTCCTCATACCAGAGGTAGAGGGAGAGGAAGAGGTGGAGTAATAACATGCTTCACATGTGGAAAGAATGGGCACAAGTCTTACGAGTGTCCAGATAAAAATAAAGAAGGAGGTGAGACTCACATCGTCAAAGCATAGAGGCGAGATATTGAGGTGGAAGATGTTGAAGGCGGAAGATCGCTGATGATGCGAAAAGCTCTTTTGACACCAGAGAAGGAGGTGGAGAGTTCAGTCCAAAGAAAAAGACTTTTCTAGACTGCTTGCAAAACC
>SNQJ01S0109177.1:17365-32251 GCA_010110895.2 Picea sitchensis
GAGTTTTTAGTTAAATTAACTAATGAGGTGGTTCAACTACTTCAACCAATTCTAAGTTTCTTAAAGGAAAAAGGAAAGGGATGAACAAGAGGAGGATAGAAGGAGAAGCATACTAAGGTTTTCTCTTTGAGTTTGTGTTGAGATAGTTTAGTTTTCATTCATTCCCTAAATTATCACAAGCCTAATTATTTTTTATGATAGCAGGGTCTTATTGTAGAAAACAAGATTCATGGTTGAGTTACATCATTCAGACACTTGTTTTTTAGAGGTGTTGATCTATCTTTGATAGTCTATGTAGACTTGTATATTTGTGAATTAGTTTTCATGACTAACAAAGGCTATTGTGTAGAGTTGAGTGGGAAGCAATTTGTGGCAAGGTGATCCAGCTTTTAGAGTTCAGTTTTTGACTTTCTATCAGAGGTCATTTTGTATGTTCCATCAAGGATGTCTAAGTTTGAATTTGGTCCAAAATTTCTGTATTAAATTTTGTAAAAGGAATGACTCTTTAGTGAATTGGAATGAAATAAAGGATTGTTGTATGTCTCATCTGTCTTGATTATCACATCAATTTTTGACTTTCTATTAGAGGTCCTTTTGTATGTTCCATCGGGGATGTCTAAGTTTGACTTTGGTCCAAAATTTCTGTATGAAATTTTGTAAAAGGAATGACTCTTTGGTGAATTGGAATGAAATAAAGGACTGCTTTATGTATCATCTATCTTGATTATCATCTTGGTGTCTTTACTTCTATCTCTACATTTATTTCAACAACTATTTTATTCAGAAAATCATATTTAAATGAATTTTCCAGCAAGCTTTTAATTATAAAAAGACTAGCCTAAGCACTTGTAATCAATACTTGTGAATTATGATGTTATTTTTTATGGCTATAAACATAGGGTGACATTCCTGTCTATTTTTATTTAGCCAAGTGGAATCTGAAAATGCTTGAGTAAGATCATTTCATATCTTTTCCTCAACAATGTTTCCATTGACGACATGCTTGGACAATGAAATACATTTCCTTGTCATAGGTGGGGTATTTTCGGACAGTATTAGGGAGTGTCTCACTATGGTATTCCATAGGATGCACGTGCTGAGTGAGAACTGTACCCACAACATAGTCAGATGCATGAGTCTCAATATTGAATGGTTGTTGCAGATCGAGCAAGGAGAGTACCGGAGCTGAGCACAAGCGATGTTTCAAATCATCGAATTCTCGTTGTTTCTCCTTCCCCCACATAAACTTGTCCCTACCACCACCCTTGGTCACCTGGCTGAGGGCCCAGGAAATATGGGAGAATCCCAACACGAACCATTGGCAGAAATTGGCTAGTCCCAAGAAGCTCTGAAGCTCGGTCAGTGTGGTCGAGGTTGGCCAGTCATAGATGACTTGGATATTAGTTGTATCGACATGTACCCCATGCTCATCAACAATGTAGCCCAGGTATTGGACCTTGTTCATGCCAAAAGAGCATTTTTCCAAGTTGGCATAAAGCTTGTGTTGCCGCAAAGTGCTCAAAACTTGTTGAATATGCCGCATGTGATCCTCCCACGTTCTGCTGAAGATGAGGATGTCATCCAAATATAATACCACAAAGGAGTTGGTGAAGGGTCTCAATACCTCATCCATCAACCTCATGAAAGTGGTTGGTGCATTTGTTAAGCCAAAGGGCATGACTAGCCATTCGTAGAGACCTTCTTTAGACTTGAAGGCTATCTTCCAGACATCAGTTGGTTTGATGGGAACCTGGTGGTAGCCAAACTTCAGGTCAATCTTTTTGAAGAAATTTCCCCCCTTGAGTTGGTCAAAATGGTCATCAATCCTGGGAATGGGGTAGCAGTTCCTGACTATGATTTTGTTTAAGGATTTGTAATCAATGCAGAGTCGCCAAGTCCCATCCTTCTTCTACACCGGTACAATCGGGCTTCTACAAGGAGAGGATTTGGGTTTGATGTGCCCCTTTTGAAGAAGATCTTGGATCTGACACTTGATTTTGTCATTCTCCATCAACGAGCATCGATAGGCTGGTCCATTAGGTAGAGGTGCGTTGGGGGTTAGATCAATTGGATGCTTGACTTGGTAGTGTGTCAGTACCCCTGTAGGTGAGGTGAATATGTCTCTATATTCATCCACAAACCCATCCACTTGCTTCTGTTGCAAAGAGAGGTGTTGTGTAGAGGCCACGGATGTGGCGATGACCTTCTTCTTACTGTGAGCATAGATCACAAAGAAGACAAAATTCATGGTCTATGAAATGAACTTACTGCATTTCTTAGAAGAGATTAAAGAAATAGTAGTAGGTGGTGCCACCTCTGGGATCCTGTACAATTTTCTACCCAAGGTAATAATAACATTGCGGGGTCTAGACTCATACACAACATGATGCTTCCACAAATATGGTTGTCCTAAAAGAACATCACAAACTTCAAGGGGAGAAATATCACACGGTAGCTCATCTTTGAAAGGCTTGATGTCATAGGATAGCCAACACTATTGGATGACATAGAGATCTCTTCTTTGATGAAGCCAACCGATGTTGTAGGGCTGCGGGTGCGGTGTCGTTGGCAGGTCCATCCGCTTGAAGACCATTGTTGAAATCAGGTTCTTCTGACTACCATTGTCGACAATGAAATGAATAAGAGGCCCCATGACCCACATCTACGAGTGAAAGAGGCATTCCCCTTCCTTTGGTTCTTCTGGTTCGCTTGGTCGGACTTTGGTGGTAGTGACCATGGCAGTAGGTTCAATATTGATAATCTACTTCCCTCCTTCAGTATTTGACTCGGAATCAAAATCATCCTCTAACTCGAAAGCCTTCATCTCAGCCATGAGGCATTGCTTAGAGTGGCATTCATCGGTGTTGTGCCAAGGAATTTTATGGTACTCACACCATTTTCCCATGTCCTTTTTCGTCTTCTCATTTCCCTTCTTGTGTTGCAGCTTGGACGGATTGTCCTGAGGGTGGCCATCTCGAATTGGTCCCTTGTTGTATGGGTTGGGGTTGTCTTTTCCCTGATTCGACTGTGAGGGGTTTTCAGATCTAAACTCTCGTCATGTCTGTTTAAATTTATGCTCGATCTTGACAGTGCATCTATAATTCGTGCCCAATGAGGCAATGTCGAGGAACTCCATTTCTGTTTGAATATATCTATGAAAACAGTTGCGACATTTGAGCACCAGATGACGCTTATAATATTTGATACCCAATTTGGTGCATAGGGTTGGAAAATATTGGTGAATTCTGGTACTTTTTGGTCCCTTTCTTGACATAGGGTGGTCCATCTGGTGTACTGGTCCTCGTAGCTTCCAACAAGGTAGTATTGTTCTTTAATGGAATACTGGAAGGAATCCCATGTAGGGGCCACCAAAAAAATTGCAAATACCTCCATGACCATTTTCTTAGAGTAAGTATCCCACCGATATTTAATATGGGGAACGACCTTGAGGAGCGCAAAAGTGATCTTTTCCCTATCGGAAAAATTGTGGACTGAAAAATATCCTTCAAGAAAATCCAACCATTTATCTACAGCATCCGCACATATCAGTCCTTCAAATAATGGAATATCAAAATTTACCTGTACCTTGAATGGGGTTGCATGGCCGCTTGATGAAGATGCTTCTCCTGTGGGCAACCGTTGAAGGATCTACGCGATGTTGTCCATAATTTTGTTCCTTTGTCACACGAGGGATTCCTCAAGAAACATTTTAATAGGATCTCCTACTCCATCATCTTTCTTTTAGTCTCCCATGGGTTTTTGTCGGGCTTGGTGCGACTAATATGGTAATGGATCGATTGGTTCGAGTCCCAACTTCTTGTACCCAGACCTCGTTGGGGACATGCACAAAGAAAAATAAATGAAGAGCAGAATGCTCTGATACCACTGATATGGATTTAGGAGCAGAACGAACTGATTAACATACTAAATATCATAAACATAGAGAGAGGAAGAATAACAAAAATTTCTAGTGAATGATATCTTCTATTAAATAATGAAATAGGCCAAAACTGTAAAACTACAGAACTAAAACTTACTCGAATGGTGGTAGCTATCTCTGAGAAGAGATGTGGCTTCTACGCGAATCCATCTGAACATAATCGATTACAATGAGGCTACGGAGGCCCTTTTCATATTACTCATGAATGCCAAAACCCTATACATCCAAAGACCTAACCATAGAAGGTGAAACACCAAAAGTCATGTGGGTCCTATGGGTAAGTTGGTGTAATTTGGTACCTCAACTGCCTAGGTTCGCAACTTTTGCATACGAACTTCGTTTTAGGCATGTGATATCCCATTGGAAAGGTATTTCAGATAACTACACACTCCATCATCAAACTTTGACTTCGTCCATAGTATAATTGTGGTGAGTAAAAAAAAACAATGTTTAGGGCCCCAAACAACCCTGGAAGTACAACAAGATGTGCTGACATGAAAACATACAAAATAATCCAGTTGAATTAGGCTAGAGTCCACCCATATCCACCTAGAGAATGTGTGGGGCTTCATACAACCCCAAAAGTGTATAACTCACAATTATAAAGTAGTACAAAAGGACGTGTTGAACAAAAATGGACACAAGGAGCCAGTTGGAATAGGTGGGTGGCCACCAATATCCACCTGGATCACAATGACACCATCAAAAAAACAAACATTGATGTATTTTGGCTATACGTATTCTCCTAACCTCACACATTAGGGGGCATCTGTTATCACCAAAAAATCATCTGCAACATTACAAACAACGGTTGAAGAAAGACATCAGTTCGAACAAAAATTAGTACACGTACAACATCAAAATCCATCAAAAAAGGCATAAACTATATACTTTGTTCATAAATCAATGTGTGAAAATTCACCAAAAGAAGCACTCGCACTATGCGAGGAATGTGTGGGCTAACACAATTCTAGTTGCGCAATGTGTGCAGAATGCACAGGATGCGTGACTATCTACAAGCAAACCTGCACACTTCTCATGAACGACACATTTATGAATCTTGTCGACCTCTCAACCACTTCTAGTCCGACCTCCAACATGATTTGACACTTAGATCTGAGTCAAATATAGCTTGGAGGCTGGTCAAGGGCTAGGAAGTACCCTAAGAGGCCCCTTGTTCACACCATGAACTGGTTATATCTTTCCATGAATGGACACTATAAATATGTGCCATGGGTGTGCTAGAAAAATAAGAATTTCAAGATATTGTTATGCTGCAATAATTCGTCTTGGAGAATCCTGATTTCTCTTTGAATCATTCAATCACTATAGCAAGGGCCATTCCACTCACCTCTTGAGAGGATTGGCATTGTATTTCTTTACCATTGTTACTTTCCATTGTATGAAGAGAAGAGCTCTCTATTAGGGAACTCAAGAACCCTCCCAAGGAGGAAGAGGGGGATTCATAAGTCCCTGCCTTTCTCTATAGTGTTAGCATATCAATACATTGATCCATTGGTAGTTATATGATTTCCATTTTCATTTTTCACGGTTCTAATTCTTGCAAGTTTTTCTAACATTTGTTTCCTCTTATTTTTATTTCCTTGTTTCATGCATGTTTGATTATCTAATCAACTCACAACTCTTTGTCTTGTTTAGTTGACTTAACTAGGCAAGTAAGTGCTTTGTCTTTGCTCACCCATGTGACAAAAACAACACAACAATCCACAAGAGCATATGAATCATATTATGCTTCTTTTAAACCATCTATAAATTTATCTTTAAGCTTCAACAAATATTCATCTTCATCTATAAGATAATTGTTAGTTGATTCTACACAAACTTCTTCTATTTCAGCTAGATCTTCTTATTTATTTGCAGGAGAACATTCAACATCATTACATTTAGAATTATTTCAATAAAAATATTTTGGAGAGTCTTTACCTTCATTGATTTGCTTCATGTCCTTGATGGGATTGTCTTTAGTGTCTTGTTTTTTGTCTTGATATTCCTTCTCTAACTTCAACCATAGGTCCTTGGTGGAGGTGCATTGTCCTATGCTTTCTTTGACAAAACCTGAGAGTCCATTGAAGATAATCTTGAATTCCACTTCATTTTTCTTCTTTGCTTCCTTTTGAGCTACAAATTTTGTCTATTTCTTCAAGGGAACTGATCCAACAACAATTGTATCCCAAACACTTGTTCCTTTTGACTTCAAATACCCTTTTATTTTTATTCTCCATGTTGAGTAATTTATTTCATCAAAGAAGGGAAATTTGTCTATAAAGAGCATTGCATGTCCATCCATTTGTGTGTCCATGGATCTCCTTTAGGCTTGTAAAGCTTATAGTGAAGTCCTTCTCTGATACCAATTGTTGGACACACCGACCACACTAAGAGGCAGGGTGAATCAATGTGTGGCTATTTTCACAATTCTTTCTTCCTTTAGTTAGCAACCACTTCAAAAATTATTATTCATTCATTATTAGCTACATGCATATATCAACAACATTCATCAATAGTAGATAACTATGAATCATCACCATAATGAACTCAAAGTACACCATATATATGTGTAATCTTTTGTATTATGTTGTTACATGAAGACTACAATATTTGGGGTTTATCAACACCAACTAAAAAGAGAACCAACTCCAAGAGAGTACCAACTCTCAAATACAATACCTAGCTTGCATATCTCAGCACCAATTGAGATGTGAGGATTCCAACCCTCAAGTACAAGACCCAAATTGTAGATAGAAAACATTTTGTCCAATTGTACCAACAATAGTCAAATATTTTTTACAGATACATGACCTCTCTGTATTGCAACATGTGTATGTATGTGACCTGTCTATACTGCATCATGCGTATGTACGGGACCTGTCCTCTTTTAGCCTACATACAACATTAGAAAACTAAGGTTTCCATTTTTTTGGAACTTTGAAACTTTTGACCCTTCAGACCTTCATTGCCTCTGTCACATCAACCTATAACCTGTCACTAACCAACTTGTATATATATACCATATCATCAACCATATGCATATATATGCCATTTCATCAATGAAGCATCTCCAACAACCTATGCATGTCCCTCATGAATACATCATCATACAATCATGCATACAACATCATCATACAACATAGATATCCCTCAACCAAGTACAAGTATCTCAAAGGTGTGAGCTATAAGAACAATACCAGTATTGTACCATACATAAGAGTGTTTCTCACTCAGCCAACCAACTAGCATATACCATATCCAAGTACAAGACAATCCATATCAATAATGCCTCAAGCATTCATGACATCATAAGAAAATCTAAGCATCAAAACAAACATGTAACCATACCATAACTTTTGTAGTTATCTTGAACTTGTAGAATGTTGACCTGGGAACTTTCTTTCAGACTCTAAGGACCTGCCACCAACATCTACGCAAGTTTTCATGAACTTTTTCAGGTGTACACGACCTGTCCTATTTCAACCTGTGCATATACATGCTTTCCTCCACTATAGCCCACATATGTACACACCTTCCTCCACTGTAGCCTACATACGTATGCACCTTCCTTCACTGCAACCTGCATACACCTCAAAAACTAGGGTTTTTCTAAAACTTTGAGATTTTCGTCATCAACCCTCCTTTGCTACCTAAAAATTGTGTAACTTCATATGTATCAATGAGTACCTACAATAAACCTTTCAAAAAATAATAGATATTCAATCATCTCAATGGGTGCTAATAAGAGACCCTTTCTCTCTTATTTATACTCTCCAAGTAGCTTCCTCTAGGGGTTACCTTCTAACTTTTTTACCCAACTTCCTTATTTTAGGGATAACCCACTTCTAACCACTTTGTCTACTTACAACCACTTTATCCACAAATAGTAATCTCACCACTTCTAGTTGCAACTAATTTATTTTTAATTATTTTCTTATTGCAACAACTTAACCCATGCTTAACTCCTAGTTGAAAACACTTTGACTAGTCAACTTCTTCTAGGATCTTCTAGAATAATTTGACTTCTTTGACCTTCTAGGGGCTTCTAGATTGTAATACCCGTAGGCTGAACCCCAAATTGTAAATGTAAATGTAAAAATGCTTATAAGCTGGTGAGTTATTGATATAATTTTGCATGTACCTTCCATGGTATAGTGCGCACATGTACTGCGCTCTAAAACGATGAAGTGTGCACATTCCAGGATACCGCACACAACAAACTTAAGTGCGCGTGATTTTGAGGCCAGGGAGCCTTTTTGTATATGTTGTGTTGTATAGGCTGGTGAGCCAGTTATTATAAGCTAGAAGGCTTATCTGTTGAAATAGGTCGAAGAACCTAGATGCTAAAGGCCAGTGAGCCTATTTTTCTATATGTCTTATAATCAATATAATACATCGTTTCATGTAGACTGACCATGATAAAAGAGCATGGGGGAATAAACTCCACTAGTTAGGGAAAGGGGGGGATAAAATTTAAGGATAAGAGGCTATAACCTGTCACTAACCAACCTGTATATATATACCATATCATCAACCATATGCATATATATACCATTTCATCAATGAAGCATCTCCAACAACCTATGCATGTCCCTCATGAATACATCATCATACAATCATGCATACAACATCATCATACAACATAGATATCCCTCAACCAAGTACAAGTATCTCAAAGGTGTGAGCTATAAGAACAATATCAGTACTGTACCATACATAAGAGTGTTTCTCACTCAACCAACCAACTAACATATACCATATCCAAGTACAAGACCAACCATATCAATAATGTCTCAAGCATTCATGACATCATAAGAAAATCTAAGCATAAAAACAAACATGTAACCATACCATAAATTTTGTAGTTATCTTGAACTTGTAGAATGTTGACCTGGGACCTTTCTTTCAGACTCTAAGGACCTGCCACCAACATCTACTCAAGTTTTCATGAACTTTTTCAGATGTACGTGACCTGTCCTATTTCAACCCGTGTACATACATGCTTTCCTCCACTATAGCCCACATACATACACACCTTCCTCCACTGTAGCCTGCATACGTATGCAACTTCCTCCATTGCAACCCGCATACACCTCAGAAACTAGGGTTTTTCTGAAACTCTGAGATTTTCGTCATCAACCCTCCTTTGCTACCTCAAAATTGTGTAACTTCATATGTATCAATGAGTACCTGCAATAAACCTTTCAAAAAATAATAGATATTCAATCAGCTCAATGGGTGCTAATAAGAGACCCTTTCTCTCTTATTTATACTCTCCAAGTAGCTTCCTCTAGGGGTTACCTTCTAACTTTTTTACCCAACTTCTTTATTTTAGGGATAACCCACTTCTAACCACTTTGTCCACTTACAACCACTTTATCCAAAAATAGTAATCTCACCACTTCTAGTTGCAACTAATTTATTTTTAATTATTTTCTTATTGCAACAACTTAACCCATGCTTAACTCCTATTTGAAAACACTTTGACTAGTCAACTTCTTGTAAGATCTTCTAGAATAATTTGAATTCTTTGACCTTCTAAGGGCTTCTAGATTGTAATACCCGTAGGATGAACCCCAAATTGTAAATGTAAATGTAAAAATGCTTATAAGCTGGTGAGTTGTTGATATAATTTTGCATGCACCTTCCATGGTATAGTGCGCATATGTACTGCGCTCTAAAACGATGAAGTGTGCACATTCCAGGATATTGCACACAACAAACTTAAGTGCACGCGATTTTGAGACCAAGGAGCCTTTTTGTACATGTTGTGTTGTATAGGCTGGTGAGCCAGTTATTATAAGCTAGGAGGTTTATATGTTGAAATAGGTCAGAGAACCTAGATGCTAAAGGCCAGTGAGCCTATTTTTGTATATGTCTTATAATCAATATAATACATCATTGCATGTAGACCGACCATGATAAAAGAGCATGGGGGAATAAACTCCATTAGTTAGGGAAAGGGGGGGGATAAAATTTAAGGATAAGAAGCTAAGCTAGGGAGCTTAAGCCAAAAAGGAATATTATATTAATATTCCTTAAAGTATAAAGTATGGATAATTATTTTATCCTAAGTTCTAAGGATGGGGACAAGTGGACCAGAGTAGCTCTCAACCTAAAAAGTGTCAAGTTGGGAATATGCATACATATAGTTTGAACTTAGTTCATTTGTAGGGGGTCATTCATTCATTCCATGATCATTCACTCATTCATTGAGTTGTCCTTGGTACATTCCTGTACCTATACTTGTACCCACACCCATACCTGTACTTGTATCTCTAGCAGGTTGTCTTGGGAGATGGACTGAAGAGGCGGGTTTTCATGCCCATGGGATACTGAAGAGGCAAGTTGTCAGGACTGTGATAAATTCTCTCTAGGTGAGAAAATTTCTAGGAATTGATTTCCCGAAGGTGTCAAACTGCAACTACAGGGATCTGAGACTTCTTGTCCAGCATGTAGTTGAAGCCCCGGAAAGGAAGTGGGGAAGCTGAAGGACATTTGAGTAGAGAAGGGGAACACTTCCTGGGGTGGGACATGCATGTGGGGAATGAGGGACTGTAGGATTTTAGTTTGAGTTGGCACTCGTGACAAAGTTTTTCCTATTGTCTCAGATACACCAGCCTGATTAGGAATCCCTTTACCCGGATGGAGTTTAGTCCCAGCACGGGGGTGACCACTACTGATAATGATGAGAAGTGTGGTATAAGGATGGGAGGTTTGTGGAAGGTCTGCATGCAGTTGGTGGCATTTTTACAAGATAAGTGTCCACTTGTGTTAAATTACATGCTGCATTATTTTGTATGCATTTATTTTATGGGTTATTCATGTGTGTGTTGCATGTATACTTTTATTATCCTTATGTATGAATCTGTGCATTTACAGAATATATTTGTCTGATTTAAGTTATATATATATAAAGTTCCACAAGATTTTTCTGTGTGCATATGTTTTTATTTGTATACAGTTCGAAAATGTTATGTGGCATAACCCAGTTCGACGTCAGGGATGTTACAATATGGTATCAAAGCATGAAAGATTTTCGATGGCATGACCCAACTTGAGTGGTCAGGGATGTTACAATATGGTATCAGAGAATGAAATCTTTTCGGTGGCATGACCCGGCCTGGGTGGCCTAGTATGTTACATAGATAACTCATGAGGGTTCTCCAACTTCACTAGGCCATATCTCCTAAACTGCGAGGAACTACATGACATACCACATATCACCAGAAATGACACAACATGTATTATCCATATAGAATAGTCTTACTTGCATATTTACTGATCTTCATGCCTTTATATCTTAGAAAAACACGGGTCCCTTACCCATACCTATAGATCCATCAGAATGTGCTACCGAACATACTCAAGGGTTGACATAATCTCTAAGGGTTGACATCAATATACAATATCACTCTCCAAGGGTTGACATCAATGAAAACCAACTATCCAAACCAATTGTCCATCAATCTAAACCAATTGTCTGACAATATATGTTATTCAAGATACTATGTCATGTTCACATGGATGTATAGCTTGAGAAAAATCAAGTTCAGATAATACAGATGTCGATGGTACAGATAGAATTGTTTCCAAGGTAGGAGAAAAGTAATGGACAAGGAATTTATTTAGAGACTCCTACAGATACATTAGTAGTAAAAGAATAGCGAGTCCAAAAGGGCAAGGAATAGATCAACATTCGAATTGGTTTCATATTGGCCAAGATAGAGTATCTTCAGTAGAGAAGGAGATGTGAGTGGATGTTGAATACATGATTGAGGTATTGCAGAGATTTAGTGAACATGAATTTTGTTATGAAGGAATCTATGAGCCAGAACTAGAGCTATATCTATATTAGCGACCATGCCAGAGGCCTGAGTCAGAGCCATATTTCAGAAGTAGACATAAGTACACTGATCTAATACCTAATATATAATAGCTAAGATGAAGAATGAGTTCTAGAATATTCAACAAGAGGGAAGAGTGAATAAGATTTATCACTAATTTACTGGATAGGAGAATTTCAGTAATATGGAAGAGTGAGTTAGGGTTATCGTCACTAATTTTTTGGATATCTATACTTTTTTAGGTCCAAAAGTTATTTAGTGGGAAGGTGTGATTTAGGAGGATCTATAACATTGATAGAGAACCAGGAGGATCCAAAATTCTCATAGAGGTCCAAGAGGATCCATAAAATCCCAAAATTAAATCATCTCAAATGCTCTCGAAAATACCATCAATATGTAGAGCTCGGCAATATCTTTCCAACGGCACAAACATCACCTCAAATGGAGTTTGTATGCAAAAGATATGGCTGGTTAAATTTTGAGTCAAACCAGGGAAAAAGTCAAAGTAAAAGAGGTCCAAAAAGGTGACACATGTCACCACTACAAGGGTGACACGTGGCACGACCGTACGCTGACTGAACAAGTGACTTGGAAAATCATACAGGTTATGTGGACAAATCATAGGCTGACAAGTGACAATGATAAACCAATGAGAGGTTGTCACGTGGCAACCTTCCATTGGCCAATTATGGTTTATGTATATCAAAATTATATGGGAGTTGACGGGGGTCAAACTCGCAACCTCCCATAAACCTTGCACAAGCCTCCACTACCAATATGCCACACACATGGGACTTAACCTTATATGGAATCATTTGTATTTAAGTTTAATCAAAGGTTTGAATGGAAGAAAAAGGGTCGAGGGCCTAAGCCCTCGACCCATGTCATATGCTTTGTAATATAACCATGTTCCAAGATTCATGGAGGGAATTAAACTATATGCCACCGCATATGTCAACAACCATATTATATATAATATGGTTCAAACTATATAAATCGTCATTACAAAAAAACATTATATATAGTGTGTTCGACAGGGTTCGACCCCGCAGCCCACTATACAATATTCAAACCACTTAACCGTTGCACCATTGGCACCTTACATTACATATGTTCCAACTAAATTACATTTAAGTTGATGTCGTAGTTAACACAAAGGATGGAGCCCGATCGAACCTATGACCTATTTAATGGGCATGGATCCCAAGATTGAGGACACACATCCCAATGTTGGCATATATTCTGAGGTGTCCACAAATACATAGGCCAAGGTATTGTACAAATGAATTGTTTTGTGTGCAAGAAGAGAAGCCTAATGTGTTGTGCCTCGATATGTGTGCCATGAGCTATATTGAATGCACATAGGAAAATTTATACTCATTTTTCTCATTTTTCCAAGAGGAATTTTATGGTGATGTTATTTTTGTACTAAGAGGTCATTTGTAAGAGTCTTAGTTGAGATTGCCATAGTGCATCAGTTGGTGTGTAAAGAGGGTAAAATTGAGCTAGTTCAGAATATGGTCAACTTTATGCTCAAAATTCTTAGACTTTCGCAATGAATTCAATGGTAAATTCATTTTCTAAGTTTGAGCAACAAATTAAAGAGAGTCCATAAAATTGGTTTTCTGTAAGTCCATAAAATTGGTTTTCTGTAAGTCCATGTTGTAATGTAATTTGGCATTTTGAGATTATGAAGAACGGTCTTACTAGCTAAGAGGACTTGAAGATGAAGTAATATATGTCATCAATATTGTATAGTTTGATTTCTTTTATTTTATGCTATGTCATCTCAATAATCTTCAAATTAATCATGTTAGTTTATGAGTTTTTGGATAAGGAGCACAACATCATCTTTCTGCAAATTGCCTCAATACAATCAAGAATTAATTCTAAATCAAGTTAGATGCTAATATGTATATGCTAAAGGAATAAGAAGTATCTAAGGATTTTTGGATCAACTATAGTGGTACCCTTTATTGGTAACCTTCGAGTTACTTGTAACACCACATTTTGATTTGGAGGTTCATTTTGAGGTTTCAGTTCATAATGGTGCCGATTGTCAAGGCTATGGCTTCAAACAAGTTGTAATGTTAACCTTAAACAAAGGGAGTTTTACTTACTATGTAATGTTCCTGACTTGGCTAGTCTAGGAAACACTGCTAATGTGTGTGTAGGATCAAAGGTTTACAACATATAAATGATCATACAAATAATAAACACGACAAAGGACTGCAAAGTTTGTATTATGATATCTCTATGGATTACAAAATGGTTGAATGCAGTTGAATAACTGACAATACTCGACTAGATCACCATACAAAGGATCTTAGTTGGAATATAAATAATCAACTGCGGCTGAATAAAATAACAACACTCGGCTAGATCAAAAGACAAAAGAATCTTAGCCAGAATACAAATAAGAAACTAAAAGATAATACCCGTAATATGGGAGCACTACAGAATCAATGAAGAATGATGGAAGACCTGAATGATCTTCTCGGTGACTAGGGTGTGTCTTTCAACACTGAAATCAGCCAACTGGTGTATTCCTCCTGGAATACACTGAAATATCTCTCCTGAGATATGCCTCTTCTCCTCAATGACAAGTCATAATATTCATAATCATGAATTAGGTCACTGAACCTTCCTTTATAGCTTTCCAAAACCCTAAATCATGTTGAAACCCTAATTCGTTATTGATTTCCAAAACCCTAAATCATGCTGAAACCCTAATTCACTGTTGACTTCCAAAATCCTAAATCACTGCTGAAACCCTAATTCACTGTTGACTTCTATTTTTAGCTCATAATGACTTAAAAATGCTTTTAACCCTTTTTAGCTCAATGTCACTTTCCAAATATAACACCTGTGACTGGAGTGACCTCTAGTAACCCTGTTTACCCCTCTTTGGCCCTAGCTATAGTCTAATGGGGCGGTTTATACCATTAAGCCTCCTCTTCTGGAGCTCCTATTTGGAAAGGAACATTACAGTCCTCCCTTCCCAAAATTGATTGTCCTCAAGCAATACCAGCCCAGGGTGCTGCAACACCTACTCGCTCTCCCAAGTAGCGTCCTCTACTGGAAGCCCTCTCC
>SNQJ01S0109177.1:34956-46696 GCA_010110895.2 Picea sitchensis
CTCTCACTATGTAGTTTCCTAACTTCATCTCTAAGTTTGGAATTATGTCTAGACACTCCACTCTGTGGCCATCTACTACCACAACATCAAACCCCTCAAACTCCTTTGTCTGAAGTGCCTGTCTCGATACTAGTGAAGCGTCGATGAAGTTGTGGTTGGCCCCACCATTTATCAGGGCGATTTCCCATTTCCCCTGGATAATCCCTCTAATATAGAGGGTATCATACCTGGGAACACCCGAAAGAGTCGCTATGACACCTCCCTTTGCTGGTTTCCTCCTGTTAGCCTGTTCTGGCGGTTGTGGGACTACTGGAGGATGGGCTCCTGTCGGTGTCGGTGGTATATAGGGAGGCTACTCCTCTGCTTGTGATGACTCCTCCTCTGAACTAGTGGATCCACTATCCTGCTCCTCCTCCTCACTATCCACGCTATCTGCTGCTACCTTAATATAATGAATCTCTCCCTTGCCCATGCACCTGTGGCTTGGGACCCAAGGATCTCTACAGCTGAAGAAAATCTTTTTCCTCATAAGCTCTCGCCTAGTCTCATTGTCCAACTTATCCTCGCCCTTCCATTCTCTCTGGAATGGCTTCCTGTCTCGATCCCTCTAGGGCACAAATGGTTTGGATAAAGATTTAGTCTTTGGCACTGAGTCTGCCAGATCTTGAGTGCAAAGGATGGCATCCTGCAAAGTGGGAGGCATGTATGCCTTCACCCATCCTTTCAAAGGCTCTGTGAGTCCTTATGTGAATAGCATGATCATCCTGGGCTCCGATATATCTGTCACTGCCACGGCTACCCGTTGAAACTCTGTGATGAATGCCTCTATTGTGCCAGTTTGTCTCAATTGGGCTAGATCCCTGAAGTGTATCTCGGGATCCTTCCTGTCAAACCTGTCCATGAGCCTATCTATAAACTCCCTATAGGAGATGATGCAACTATGACCCAATGTCACCAATCCATGGTACCACCACTCATGTGCCTCACCCTCCAAGTTTAAGGTTGCAAAACTGATGGCCTCTGTCTTAGTCATCTGGTTGAACTTGTAATACATGTCTAGCTTCTGTACCCAAGATCTGGCGGTGTATTTGGACGATCCGTTGAAAGAAGGGATGGTGAGTTTCCCAACTTTTTGGATGAAATCGAGGTTATTCCCCTTCTACTGTTGTGGTCCTCCCCTCTGTGGCTCTCTGGGGCGGTTCCTGAGTCTGAGTCCACAGTACTCGACTAAGGTCATGTCCTGATGGAAGTCACAACCCAATGCTGCGTACTCCCTCTTATACTCTGCAATGTCATCATCATGAGTGGGTGGCCTCTGTGGTATCGGTGGCGGTGTTGCTACTGGGGGTGCCCTCTGGAAACTGGGAAACAAGGGTCTGGGAATCCTACTCGTAGAGGTGTATGTGAGAGAGAGTGACTGGGGTCTACTGCCTACTCCCGAGTTCCCCTGTGCTGCATGCGGGACTTGTGTATCTAGGGTGCCCACTCTAACCAATCTATCAACCACCTGTGCCAAGGACTGAGACATGGTCCATTGACTAGTTAACATATTGTTGATAACCTGCATGAAAGTTTCCTCTGGATCTACGGGGGCCTTGCCACTACCCTCTGGTTGCTCATATCTATCTCCTAGCATCCTCTCAGCCTCGCGCTCAACCTCACGCTTTTCCCTTCTCTCTGCTTCTCTGTGTGCCTCTTCCTCTTCCTCTGAGCTAGGAGAAAAGGGGGGGAAATTAGGCCTATGCCTTCTTTCCTTATGCCTGTTGTAAGTGAAATATTCGTCACCTACGTGTTCACGACCCTCTGGGTCTTCTGCTGCACTCATTGTCTTTAGTCACAGGTTGGCAAGACTAAATCTCTAATACCACTGTAATGTTCCTGACTTGGCTAGTCTAGGAAACGTTGCTAATGTGTGTGTAGGATCAAAGGTTTACAACATATAGATGATCATACAAATAATAAACGTGACAAAGGACTGCAAAGTTTGTATTATGATATCTCTATAGATTACAAAATGGCCGAATGCAGCCGAATAACTGACAATACTCGACTATATCAACATAAAAGGATCTTAGCCGAAATATAAATAAGCAGCTACAGTTGAATAAAATAACAACACTCGGCTAGATCAAAAGACAAAAGGATCTTAGCCAGAATACAAATAAGAAACTAAAAGATAATACCCGTAATATGGGAGCACTGCGGAATCAATGAAGAATGATGGAAGACCTGGATGATCTTCCCGATGACTAGGGTGTGTCTTTCAACACCAAAATCAACCAACTAGTGTCTTCCTCCTGGAATACACTGAACTATCTCTTCTGAGATGTGCCTCTTTTCCTCAATGACAAGTCATAATTTGCATAATCATGAATTAGGTCGTTGACCCTTCCTTTATAGCTTTCCAAAACCCTAAATCATGCTGAAACCCTAATTCGTTGTTGATTTCCAAAACCCTAAATCATGCTGAAACCCTAATTCGTTGTTGACTTCCAAAACCCTAAATCACTGTTGAAACCCTAATTCACTGTTGACTTCTATTTTTAGCTCATAATGACTTAAAAATGCTTTTAACCCTTTTTAGCTCAATGTCACTTTCCGAATATAACACCTGTGACTGGAGTGACCTCTAGTAACCATGTTTACCCCTCTTTGGCCCTGGCTATAGTCTAACGGGGTGGTTTAGACCATTAAACCTCCTCTTCTGGAGCTCCTATTTGGAAAGGGACATTACATACTACTATAACCACTTTTAATGTGGGGGTGAATTTCAAGGGTTTTGCTTGGAACAATACTGGTTATCAGGGCTATGATTTCAAACAAGTTGTAATTTTAACCCCGAAGAAAAATAGGTGATTTGAGGAGCACCAATTTTCTATTTGGGGGTTGATTTTAATTTTTTTGTTTGTAGCTTTATACAAATTTAGGGCCATGGTGGTAAAATGTTGTAATTTTAACTTTGAAAAAAAAGGTGATTCTAGGAACAACAATTTTTTATTTGGGGGTTGATTTTGGTGTGTTTAATACAAAAATATGGGTATTTAAGGCTAGAGTTCTCATTTTGAGGTCACATTTCTCATAAATTTAGTAACATTGTTGTTCAAGGAGTCTTCTTCCATTGTGAAATCAAATTTTGAAGAAATAGAATCACATGTAGTAACTCATTTTGAGATCACATTTCTCATCAAGTCAATAACATGTGTTCAATAAATCTTCTTCCATTGTGAAATTAACTTCTGAAGCAATAAACTCACATGTAGTAACTCATTTTGAGGTCACAATTCTCATAAAGTCGGTGACATTGTTGTTCAAGGAATGTTTCTCCATTGTGAAATTAACCTTTGAAGCAATAGACTCACATGTAGTAACATTGAAGAAGGGAATAAAATTAGAACCTTTATTGTTGGAGAGAGGTGTTAGCGTAAATGTGACTAAGGGATTCAGGCTCGAATTGAGGCTCTATTTTGGAACTACTAATCTACAAATCTTCTATCTCCTTGGACAAGCCATCAATAACCTGAATACTCGATCGGATAACTTGCATCCACTATTGCAAAAATTGTTAGTTTTGTTGGAAAAAGTAAATCTGCAAATCTATATGAGAGATTTCTTCCCTTTGTTGTTTTTTGAGAGGCACCATGTGTAATACTTAGAAAAAAAATGGCTATAGATTGAGGAAGTCGATCCTTGTAATGATTATGAAAGCTAGAAAAAAACAGTAACAAATCCGTTACGACAATTATAGAAATTAGCTTTGATACTAATTGATACATAATGAAACAACATATAAGTTAAACAATAAGAATTTTTTTTATTCCATTATCAAATATGGTATCTTCTACATAGAATGGCATTTTTTTTTATATAAACACACAAAATAAGAATGTTACGTATAACCATCTCTTCTTTTTTATTTTATTATATATTATAGTTAATTATTAAATGAATAATTACTAACAACACTATCATTAGGATATTTCACTTTTATTTTTTTATTGTATACTAAATAACAATTTTAATCCAATATTGAATTGAAATTCTTAAAACATATTATTTAATTAAAAATTAGAAATCCCTAAGGATGGAAAAAAATGAGAGTTTGTTAAAATTAAATCAATGCTTTAAACATTATAATTGTTATCATTATTGCACCCCAATCAAATATATTCAATTTTTTACCAATCAATTATTGGGAACACTCCATTATGATATCAAAAATATCATATCCATTGCATTTGGAGTAATGACACTCCAACTCCATATGGGACTCTATGATCACTCCTTAAAATATGTTATACGCGTCCGATTTGATTGGTGCATCGTGTTTGAAGTGCAACCTATCATCACCATGACAAGATTTGAGTCACATGCAATGATTTATGGAGTCAACTACTTTATGGAGTGTGTTCTTTCTAAATGTTGAGTTTAGATTAGAATGTTTTTGGGGGTCATTTTTTAAAGTTTAGATATCAATTTTAATAAAACATGATTATTGTTTTGTTATAGGAACACAACACTTGAGCATGCTTTTTATCAAATTACAAATGATATTTTTAATTAATTTAAATAAAAAATATTTAATATTATTTGGATATCCTTTTAAAATTTTGGAGTGTTTTATTTTACCATTTTACTTATGTTTTCTCAAGTTTTAAAGTTGGGTTTTTTTTATAACAATTTTTGTTGCATTAGACTAAAGAAGTTCATTAAAATTTGATTTTGTGAAAGTTTAATATTTATAAAAAAAAAAGAGTTTAACGCTTGTTGATAAATTGCATGGATATTTGTTTATGGTATTGTTATTTACGTTAGTTTTGGTGAGGGAATAGTGCCAAGTTACTTTATAGAAACTTTGAAAACCTCCCCACTTTATGCTAAACTGAAATAATTCAGTAACTAAAGGGGCATCTTTTATTAATGGAATGTAATGTAATTTAAAAGGCAAGACATTTTCTATTAAATCAAAAATATTATTTTGAATATTTACAACAATACAATACATACAATCATTTTGGTTTAGAAAGGATATGTTTTCTAATAGACATCAAATGATTAAATACATAAGATGATTAAATAGAAGAAATACATAACATTTAACTTAAATTTAATCTTTAACTATTCACTATAGGAAACTCATGAAAGCATATGTTTCATGAGCAACAATTAATGAAGCATAAATAAAATAGATGTTACTCAAAGAACATGAAACAAAAGGCATTTATTCACAAAATAATGCAATATTAAACACTTATCATTACCATGATAACTAATAAACACTTTAAAATCGAGATCATTCACTCACAATATTCAATTGTTTTTCAAGATAACACTATATATATATATATCATAATGAGCAAGATTTGAAAAAGTTAAGTGAAAAATAAACATAAAAAACAAATATTGAGTATTTACTTCCGTGCAATCCATGCAAACCTTCTTCAAGGATATCAAAACATATACATTGTAAAATAAATAAATAAATAAATGACAAAATTGGGAATTATGTAAATAAATGTTAAATTGAATAAGAAAATTCAAAAAAATGATAAAATTAGGGATTATGTAAATAAATGTGAAATTGAATAGAAAAATTCAAAATGTTCAAAAGTGATGAATTCTTGCAATTTTTTTTGATTGTCTAGAGTTGCTTATGAAAATAATTCTAAGTAAAATTATTTCTCTCGTCAATACAAGATTCCAAGAAATCAATATATGTTTGTTTTAAGAAAGTGTTGATCTTTCTAATGACTTCTTCATCCAATTAAATAGCCTTCAACCCTAATTATTGATCCCTAACTTCTTTTGGGACACATAAAATATTGTCCATGTAGAACTCTTGAATATTATGAACTCCGATTGATTTATGCATTATATGGATATAATGTCAGTTGTCACAATTAACACTCTCCTATATTCCTCTTATGTTCTATTTTTGCGGTTAGTGGACCCTTTTTTGTTGGTTGATGACACAATTTGTTTTTCCTTTGATGCTAAATTCCTTGGCCTAAAATGGGAAATATTGCTCCCTTCCTATCCTGAAGGGTATGAGAGTCTCAACACTCTTATATGACATCTCAAGCCCAATGTGGAAATGGTAAGAGATCAATGGTTATGCTTTATACAAATTCTTTACAAGAGCTAAAACATTGAAATCATGATACAAAGTGTTAGTGATCTACTTCCCGGAGAAAGGCTCATCACTTTCATTGATCATATTAGCATCACTTCAATGCGTAGTTAATGCATTCTCATATACATGATTTGGAAACATTCTCAACTCTGTTGTCCATAGAGAAGGTAGCTCAAATTTACAAATCAAAGAGAATTGGATTTTAAATTCCCTTGTCATGTTCTTTACTTTAGTGATCTTGTGTTGCAAAGCAAGTATCAAGTCTCATTTATCATATAATTTATCTATATATAGGATCAAAGAAGTTTGATCCTTTACCCCTATAGCATCCAACGTGTTATAGCCTTAATTTCCACCCTACAATGTCAGGAGGAACACTGTTGACAAGAGAYATGTCATCAGTTGTCATATAGATGACTAACGACACCCTTCAAAAATTGATTGAATCTTGAGTTGAAGAGTGTGTCCCCARTGGAGTTATCAATTATGTTACTGATAAAATATCACCAACTTGATAGTAAGATCTCCCTAGGATATTCCRATTGATCCTAGATAGAYAGTGGGATAAAMTTATATGGTTMTCCCTAAAAACAAGCAAATAGATTCACAATTAAACCAAGAATTGGTGGAATGGAATACCTTTTCYTGAAGGTCATCCTTGTGTATCCTTGGCTGGTGTAGTATTAGAGATCCTGCTCCAACTCCTTCAACTTGCTTCCTACACACAAGTGACAAACAATGCCTTCCTACTTCTCTTCTTGGCATTAGAATCATAGATTTAGCTTGGATCTAATCCGATCTATGAAGGAATAAAACAGATCTAAACACTTGTCAATGAAATACAAACAATAATTGATATGAAAACCAATGATCTATTGATTGATATGAAAGAAGTACATTAGTGCATTTTACCTCTAGGTGTAGACTCACTCCCCCTTTCCCCTTAATCCTTACTCTTGTTCATATTTTCAGCCAAGCTAGGAAACTTGACTGCAAATCATCTGGAATGGAAGAGCACCTCTGTATTTTGGTGGCATAACTCTATGAATGATTATTCTTCCTTAGATTGGCCTTCCTTATATATATTCTTGGAAGAGGCTTGGGAGAGCTTCTAGATCTTCTAGAAACCAATGGAGACTCGAATGTTATGAGTTCCAAGAATCATACCACAAATAACCAACTCATCCATCTCTCACCTCTTCGAAAATCCATAAATCTAGAAGGTTATAGGTGATGTCACGAGTTGCCACGGGGGCTTCACCCTATTGACTAACATCTTATCATGTTCATTCATAAAGGGGGTTTCTTAGTTGTGAAAAATAAGGTCAATATATTGTAGGTATTGGGGGGGATATGTGGTCTCAAGGGGTTTATAGGTATTAGGGATTATAAGATTGGGCATCTAGTTAAAATAGGGGTTTATTTTATTGGAAATATGTATTGGGATAAGGGTTCAATAAAACGATTTTGGGAGGTATTTATCAATATATAGTGAAATTAGGGGTATTCTTTAATATCCCACGAATGCAGGCACTATGTCACAGGTTAACTAAGTGAAGACCCCATGGAGATTACACATTGTTGACAAGCAACATGTTGTTGGTTGTCATATAGATGACTAACGACACCCTTCAAAAACTAACTGAATCATGAGTTGAAGAGTGTGTCTTATCTTTCATCTTTTGTTGTATTCCTCTTGACACTGTAGGGTGTGTTGAGGGGGTTGGATTCCCTTTATCTCAATAGTGGGAATCACACTCGAAGATGAGGCCCACATAGACTCTTCTTCGTTTAAAATAGTATGATTCTATGGATCTATGATCTAGAAGGTTTTCGACGGGATTTAATATCTTCTTGAACTTGTTGGAATATTCAATAATACTAAGAGGTGGGGTGAATCAGTATTATGAACTTTATAGGTATTGGGGGTTATAAGAATGGGCATCTAGTTAAAATAAGGGTTTATTTTATTGTAAAGATGTATTAGGAGGGTTCAATATAAAAGGATTTTGGGAGGTATTTATCCATATATAGTGAAGCTAAAGAATTGTTCTTAATATCCCATGAATCTGAGGTACCTATACAAGTTCAATAGTGAAGACCGATGCGAGGTTACATGTGTTGACAATGACATGTCGCTTGTTTTCCATGTATGACTAGTGACACTCTTCAAAAACTAACTGAATCATGAGTTGAAGAGTGTGTCTTATCTTTCATCTTTTGTTGTATTCCTCTTGACACTGTAGGGTGTGTTGAGGTGGATGGATTCCCTTTATCTCAACAATATGAATCACAACTGAAGATGAGGCTAATTAAAACAACATTTGGAAATAGGTAGCGATTCTGGATATCTATAGAAGGTTTTGGCCAGTTTAATATCTTTTCTTGTTGAACTTAGCGAGAAATATGAACTCAAAATGGAGACTTCATTAAAAACCCATAGTTTTGCATAAAAACATCAAAATCAACTAAAATAAACAATTGGTGCTATCGATAGCACCATTTTTTTTCTAAATGGGTTCAAAATTACAACATTTTCAAACATGACCTTCAAAACTTAGACTGTAGCTCAGAAAAACCTTAAGCGACACTTAAAAATGTTTTTGAGGCTATTTATTTTTTTCAAAGCGTTAAAATTTTAGATAATTTGAAAACATATTTTTATCACTTGGTACCAAATGAACCAAAACCTCAAAATCAACAATCAAATTGAAAAGTACTACTACAATTGCTTCCATTTAAAATTGGGGTATTAAAATGACACATTTTTTAAAGTGGTAAAATACATCATCATTACTATAAACAAAATCATGAAATCATCCCTTAAATGATTACTTTTTAAAATCTTAGTTTATTAGTCCAAGCAGATAATACATAATGCCATGAAAAAAATACATTTAAAAATATATCTTCAAAACTGATTTGAAAAAAACATTAAAAAGCTTGATATGAAAGAAAAACAATGAAAAATCTAAAATATCACCCAAAATAATAATTAAAAATAAAATAAAAATAAAAATAAAAATTATATATATATATATATATATATATATATATATATATATATATATATATATATATATATATATATATGATGATGATGATGATGATGATGATGATGATGATGATGATGATGATGATGTAATGTCCACTAGGAACAAGATTGGTCTATCAGAGTTTTAGAGGGTAAGTGATTACTTGGATTCTTTAGAATTTTTGTTTATATTCTTTCCTTGAAAAGCATTGAAGCTTTCCAAGATCACCATACTTTTGTTGCGAGGTTAAGAGGTTAGGAAGGTTGGTAGTGATAAATATTTTTTGAAATAAGGATCTAATATGGGTATAGGTTGGACAGAATAAGAGTTTTTCATCTTCAACATTCTTAGTGTCACAAGGTATTTTGCTCTTTCATCCCATGGTGTTTTTAGGAATTGACCAATGCGGTTCAATATGGACCTCGTGAGAATTTGTTCTTATCTTAACAAATGCTCATTTTTTTCTTTACACTTGGCTTAAAAGCGGATATAGATAATTTTTGATCTTCTAGATTAGGGTTGATTACATCTTTATAATACCTTAATTTTCTTTTTCCTCTAACTCTTTATCACACCACCTTTTCTCATAAATTTTTGATTTGACATTTTTTAATAGTAACTATTAGCAAAGTGGTTTCTTCCATGATTCCCCAATAGTTTAGCCAAGATGGGCATCTTTATACCATCATCACTTAATTCGATGGTGGTTATGACTTTATTTTGAAACAATTTTAGGTAGCCTCTTGTCTTCCATGTTGTTTAACTTGTTCTTGCCATTAGGTAATAGTCATAGCCATGCTCTCAATGGGGGAAGACTTGTTTCTAAGAGGAGGAGGGATAGGGATAAAAGTATTTCCTTTAATTTTGAGATTATAAGTTATAAAATTGCTTGTATTTTCTCTATCATTCTCGAGGATTCACGAGAGATACTACAACCCGGACTTCACATCCATAAAAGAATAACAGGTGTAGTAAAGAGTCTCAAAGGAGTTTCTTCCTATCCCAATTCCAAACATTAGTTGATTTACAATTGTTTTTCAAACCCATAACTGGCTTTCCATCCCCAATAATCCTTTTTCTCAATGCTATAATTCCAATTGATCTTGTGGTGAGATATCAATTCCAAGACTTTATATATATATATGAAAACAAATTATAAAAATCATGAAACTTAAATTAAAAAAATAAATATAAGAAAAAATACAAAAACAAGTCAAAATTCAAAAAATATTATATATATATATATATATATATATATATATATATATATATATATATATAACTACTAAAACTCCACAGGCTAAACGAAATAATAAGAAAAATTTAAAATTAAAAATAAAATCAAAACTTTATATATATATATGGTTGTTTTTAATTTTTATTTTTTTTTTAAATTTAAATGTTGTATTTTAGTTTTTTAATGTTTTTCAATATAAATTTTATTATTTAAGTTGTAATTTGTTCTCGAGTTGGAAGGTGTTTCTTCTATGGGAAGCAAGCCAACTCTGCCCACTCAATTTGATCTCAAAGAAGTGGTTGGGGCGACAATGAGTAAGTAAGTTGGATAAGGGAGGCATAAAGAACATTGTTATTTAATTTCCAGGTCAACCCTTCGTTCGTTATAAGGTCCAAAAAGTATGACTTGAACCCACCTAAGGCCTTATATGGAGGTTGAGTCCACAAAAGTAGGAACCAGGTGAAGTTGTGTAGCAAAAACTTTATATATATATGTGTGTGGTTGTTTTAATTTTAATTTTTTTTTTAAATTTAAATGTTGTATTTTAGTTTTTTTAAATGTTTTTCAATATAAATTTTATTATTTTAGTTGTAATTTGTTCTCGAGTTGGAAGGTGTTTCTTCTATGGGAAGCAAGCCAACTCTACCCACTCAATTTGATCTCAAAGAAGTGGTTGGGGCGACAATGAGTAAGTAAGTTGGATAAGGGAGGCATAAAGAACATTGTTATTTAATTTCCTGGTCAGCCCTTCGTTCGTTATAAGGTCCAAAAAGTATGACTTGAACCCACCTAAGGCCTTATATGGAGGCTGAGTCCACAAAAGTAGGAACCAGGTGAAGTTGTGTAGCCAATTTTAAAGTGAATTCTAAAGCCAGATGTGGACAGTTCCAAATTGAATTGTTGACCTAGATTATTCACCACCGCCCGTAGAGTAAGTAGCATCTTTGAGATTTACCCACTCTTAGCCTCCTACAAATAAGGAAGTAGTGGGGATAGGTTGCAGATAGGTCATACCTCGTAAAGGGGTCGACATAAGGTGTTACAAAAACTCGTTTGTAAAAAAGAGACCCTAATCGATTAGACCTTGAAACGATCAGGGATGAATCAAGACCCTTATCGATTAGACCTCTAACTTGAAACCTTTACCTTCTAATGTATTTTCTCAAGACCTAGCCCCAAATCTAGCTGGATGGGTCTCTCTTGCAAACTGGAGACAATTAACTTGATGGTGGGTTTGTCGTTGGCTAAATTGATGTTTTTTATTTTTATTTTGTATTAAATATTTAATTTTAGGTTTATTAATTTGGTGTTTTATACATTTTTTTATTTTTTATTTTT
>SNQJ01S0109178.1:0-15566 GCA_010110895.2 Picea sitchensis
GGATATTGACTTTCAAATAAGAAGGTGGTTACAAAATTCTGATTCATACCTTCCCAATCTGTAGTGATGAGGTGCAACTCTGCTTGAAGGTACCAGTTGATAGGTGTTGTGTCCAACGTGTTAATGAATTTGTGCACCCACTTCTCTTGAGAAATGTTTCTCTATGATTCTTCGCAACTTCTCACATGTTCCTTTGGGCATCTTCGACTTGTGTACCGAACTTCGCAGCCTTCTACTTGTGTTGAGAACCGCATTGTCATCAAGGTACGACATTGCACCCATTTTGTAATGTTGTTTTTATGTGTCCCCCACCATCTTGCTAGGGTTTCTTTCAAGGCCTCATCCATCACCAACAATATTTGTTGCATTGGTACACTTTTTTCAAATTCCGGAAATAATGTTTCTAAAGGATTCAGACCATCAAAGGTGGGGTAAGTTACTTACTGTTGTGCCGATCCAACAAATTTCTTTGGTTAATCTAGCACATATTCTTGTAGATTTTTCATACATTTTATTCTGCCAGTTTTCCAGTGCTTCTTCTAAGTCTGATGAACATGTGCTATCACTTCGCCAACTTAGGTTTCCATTAGCGATAGGATTAATGTAATCCTACTGTCTAGTTGTTGATTTTTATATGTGTTATAGTTCATATGCGTGGTCTTTTTCTATGATTAGCTCTGTGTATTGTTGAACTTCATCTGGATCTAAGGGTGCAACGACCCTAAGGCCATCTCTTTCAAAATCCATACATCTTTTATTTAAATCAACCACAGTGGAATTATTAAAATCCCAATCAATTCCTAACAACATAGGGTAAGGACATCTATCATCAACTATCTCAATTACCTCAAAATCTGCAAACGTTCTTACTCTGTTGATGTCCACAAGGACATGTGCCAATCATCCAAAGGGGCTGACAACTTGCTGATTATCCATCCTTAGCCTGATAGGGGAGTAAATCAACCTCGGTTTTCCCATCAGTTCCCAAGTTTCCTTTGTCATAACATTGACCTCCGACCCTAAGTTGAGGACCACATAGTCTATGTCATATTCTCCTATTTGAGCATTCAAGTGTAATTCCTTATTTTTCCTTCTCTTTTTAGTGATTTAGTGTACTTCCCTATTTAGTAAGGGGTCTATCTTTCCTAGCTCATATTGTCTGATTAAAATTTGTAGTTCTTGTATAATGCTCTCATCCTGAATCAACTTAATGCAAGTATATAAAAATTCCATCAGCTTGCTTACCTCTTTTCCTTCTTTTGGTGAATCAGACTAATTGAATTCCAGAGGCATTCCAAATTCTCTTACTTCTAGCCATGTATTTGATGAAGAGCCTTGGTCTCCTTTGAAATCTTTTCTTGCCTCCTCAAATATTTTTCTTTCTTTCTTTCCATCAAAGGTTTGGGTCTTCTCTGCATCTTTCCTGATTCCCGAGTCTTCTGTAGTCTTTCCTTGGATCAGTTTGTCTTCTCCTGTAACAATTCCTCCTCTAGTAATAACAATGACTCTAGGGTCTTCTCCATGAGTTTCAACATATATCAGTTTCACTTGCGGGTTTTTTTGAGGTCCTCTTCTCTCCTGAAGCTTAGCTAGCAATGGTGGGCATTCCTCAATAACATGCTAGAAGGAGTTGCAGTTGCTGCAAGTAGTGCAAGGGTTCTAACAGTCCCTTGCGATGTGTCCTATCTGTGCACAGTTATAACAGATGATCTATCCTTGGCCTTGACCAATACCTCCTCCTCCTCCTCGTCCTCTGAATCCACTGTGAGGATTGAAGTTTCCTCTCCCAGGGAAGTTATATTGCATAGTGTTTCCTTCTTGTTGTACTTCACCTTGAATTTTGTATACGTCTCTTGACCTTTGATGCATGAGATCATAATGTATACGTCTCTTTACCTTTCATGCATGAGGTCGTAATGTATACCTTGAATTTTGTATACGTCTCTTGACTTACAGAACGTGCAATACACGTTTGTAGGAGTATGAATGTACTTTTTCATGTAATAACATTGATCATTGCGATGTCTATTTCGACATACCTTGCACCAGGGTAAGTTGACTTGCTTCAAAGGGATCAGATCTCCAGAGGCCAAGTATTCATGGAATAAGGGACAATGCTCATTTTCATGGCCTTATGATCTATATCTAACACACCAGATGTATTTTCTTTTATATTTTCCCTGGGATTTCTTCATATCTTCGACCTACAGAGACAAACTAGTTAGATGACTCAATATTTGACTCATACCTGAGATGGATTTTCCCATAGGGGTTGATTCTAACTTCATGGCGATCTCCATCGCTTCAGCCTGCGAAGCAATATTTTGTTAAATCAGAGGAACTCTGGTGTGTGGTAAGAGGGAAGAAATGAACCACTCTTTGTTCTACTCATCTAGGATCTGAAAAGTTAGTTGGCCTGTTAAGGTCTTGAATCTTTGATCGAATTCCCAAACAGGTTCAGCTACATTCTGCTTGATCTTTTTCAACTCTATAATACATTGTGACTCTGAATTAGGTTTCTTGAACTCTACAATCAATTCATTATTGATCTCATTTGGCGTCTTAGGCTTTGCAAGTCCTTAGAAAATCTTCATGTACCAGCTCAGTGCGCGGTCCCTTAGGGTAGTACTAAACTAGGTTGTTTTAATAGCCTCGTCGGTGACATTCTTAATATTCCATACGGATTCACATAGGAGCCAGTGCTGATCAGGGTCTTCAGACCCATCTCCCCTAAGGATAGGGAGTCTCATCTCATCTTCCATAGGTCTTCCTAGGTTTCTTATCTGAGTATATGCTAAACTAATAGTAATAGTACTCTAAGGACTCCGGTGATTCTGACTATTCTGATTGCTTAGTGTTGTTGAATCAACATGAGGGATAATAATACTTACTTCAATGGTTTCTGTAGTTCCTGAAGTCTATGGCTCTTCCTGGAGAAGATCTTCATCTTTCCCTTCCTCTGTCCCAGTGGCTTCTGAATGCTCTTCGTCTGTCAGGTCTGCCTCTTCTCCACTATAGAAACCCTTGTCCCCTTAGTTTTGCTTGAATATGTTTGAAAGATGAACTTCTCTGAATGCTCTTCCACTATGCGTATGTCTAGATTTTGTGTCGTTGTCGCTGTCCAAATTCCTGAACATTAGTTTTTTCAAATCTGACCAATATACTATATCTTTAATATGTTCTTCTCATGCAATAGCATCTTGATCCTCAACTTTAGAAAATGTAAAAATTTTCCTCTGGGTCCCTTGAAGAAATATCTCTCAGCTTGGCTACATGACTCTACTTTTTCAACAACAAAGTCTGTGATGTACCCCCCAATGGTGTTATCAAACCAATGACCTAATTCTCTTGACACAATGTTGTCAACTCTCTTAACCTTTTTTATCAGTGCCAGCGTCCAAATTACAGGAGGTTTAGATCTGATCTCAAACTGGGTATCTGCTAACCTAGCTAACCACTCATATAGCTCCTGATGGATTCTTCCAAAGAAAATGTCATGTATATCAGTAAAGATATATCTCTCCAACCAATCCTATATACTAAGATTAGGGTTCTTGTTTTGGGGTTCAGCGAATTCCTTCTCTTGATCCTCTATCCACTTCTGAATCTTTGTCTTTGATGGGAACCACCTTGACATTCCCTCAGGAATATTCTTGTCCCGACAATGGAACCATTTGTTGGCACAGAGGCAGAACCAGGGCTCAACTCCAAGAGTTCACCAACAATCCCTAGCTATAAGACATAGATGTCTACAACCAGAAGGAATGTAAAGTGGGTTTGAAGTGATCCACACACAACAATATATTATTCTTTATCTTCCTAGGATCTACTGCACTAGATATATCTATCAGATCTAACACATTAATGAAATAACAATTTATAAAATGAAAAGAACAGAGCAGCAGTTACACATAACACAACATATACATGGTTCACCCTCTCTCTAGGGCTACATCCACATAAATGTGATTTATGATATATTAAGATGAAATCATATAGTTTTGATCTGTGCTCTTAGCCAACATATCTTCTTTCTTCTTCTCTCTATCTCTCCCCTCCCTGTGCACCCATCTGCAGGGTTGATCTTCGCACCCAACTGAAGATCTTACAATACTAGAAGGCTCTCATACTCAACTCTTCTCTCTCTCACAACAATAATCACTCATGTCAAAACAATACAACTAGACCCAACGAACTCGAACCAACCCTCTTCCCTCATATATGTTCTTATTTATACATTACAATCACTCACCGACATCATTAGGCCAAAACCTAGGTGTCAAAACCCTAGATACCAAAACCTTAGGTGTATAAAACTCTAGGTCAACTTGACCCGCGTTTTCAGGGCTTCACCAGCCTGTCTTTCCTTCTTTCTCATGCAATGCTCAAAAGAATCTAATGGTGTCTCTTTCCTCTTGCTGAGTTCTCCACCATACTTATTTCCTGCTAATCTGTCATCCTCAATATCCTTTTCCAACGACTTTCTTTCTTCGACTTCGCTCCACCTTTTTTTCTCTTTGCTCACTTCGACCTAGTAACAGTCACTATGTCTTCTGTGAAGTTTGCATTTTCCCTTTTCTTCCTTGTTCTTCTCTTATTTCCATAACCAAGGTCCAAAAAAAGTAGATAAGAAGTGGGAAGTGGCTAAGTGCAAGTAGTTTGATTGGCATTGTGCAAGATAATGTTTTAGTGTAGGGCTCTGTGCTTGATAGAGATTTGGATTTCTGCCTTGGCATAGTTTGGAAGGAGGATCTGGTGTTCAATGTGTAGATATCATGTCCTGGGTGAAGCTCGACTATGTGTCTTACTGCACAAGAGTCACCTCATGTAAGATATTGACAAATAATAAAGAAGACGAAGCAGTTGGTGGACATAGCCCCACACTGGGGTGAACCACGTATATGTTGTGTCTTTGGTTTTCTTTGTGTTGTGTTGTTTATGTTATGAATATGATCAGTGCTTTGATTATTATGTATGATAGATAGATCTGATGATGCTTAGTTTTTTACCTATGCTAAAGATAAATGAATATTAGAGCGTTGAACCTTGGGTTTGCCTCTGTGCCAAGAAATGGTTCCATTGCCAGGACCTGAAACTCTGATTGTTGGATAAGAGTAAGATAAGTGAAATTTTTTGTTTCAGAAGCATGAATTTAAGTATGTTTAATAGATTCTATCCTAGTATGAAGGATAGGGCACAGTTAAAAGAAAAATTTGATTTGAGTAAATTTAATGGAAATGAAGAAAGATATGTTATTCTTATGCATAGAAAGAATTTTTGGACTAATAAATGGATGCAGGAACCTAGAATTGTTTTTTGCATATTGCAGGTCCAACACTGTGATCCTAGTGTGCACTACAAAAGAGGTTGAGGAACATTTAAGAGAAAAAGAGGATTGACGTTGTGTTATAACTGCAAAATATTGAGACATATTTCTAAGGAATTCCCTGACACAGGTCCTATTTGTCTTTGTTGTAAGATTTTTGGTCATGAGGTTGGGGATTGTACAAAGATGATTGATAAATTTGAATGAATGGACATGAGACAAGAAAACTATGAATGAAGTCAAGAGACTAAGGACATGTTAGAGAATCATAAAGAGAAAGAATCAAAGAAATTTCAGACTACGTTATTACATTTGAAAGAAACGATGGATGTTCACAAAGATGTAATTTTACCAGAGATCCTGAAAGTAAAACAACACATAATTACAAGAATAGAAGAATTCGACATAGACTATGTCTTAGATGAGGAAACACAAGTGAATATTATGAAAGAAGACACTTGAGAAATTTTGGGAAATCCTGTTGTGATACTTTCGTTGGGAAGGATAGGCTTGTTTAAGGGTAAGGTGATAACCTTATGTGGAAGAGTTACTAATGTACCCGCCATTATTCACGGAACGTCAATTGAAGAGGAATTTGAAGTAATTAAGTTTGTTGAGAACAACACCCCTTTCCCACTGTTTTTAGGTAAGACTTGGATTGAGAAGGATTAGATCCAAAGGAAAGAAGAGGAAGAAGCTACAAAAAAGAAAAATAAATAACTAAGGGATTTTATAGCTAGAAAAATAGATCGACTAATAGAAGAATGATAGGATAAGTCAAAGAAACAAAACAAAGTAACAACGCAGGACATACAGAAGGAAAGAGAATTAGGTGTCAAGGTTGAAAGAATTCAAGAAAGTTTGAAGAACCTATCTATACAAGAAATAATTATATCCACCCAAGAAGTATTAAGAAAAGGGATATTAACTTCAAACTCTTTGAAGGCACCTCAACAGTGCAAAGCTACTGTGCTAAAGGAAGATAAGAATAAAAATGGAAAGAGGATTCCAGAAACAGCTAGAGATTCTTAGATCATAAGAAATAAGGAAAGGAAGCTCAATAAAAATAAAGCTAAGTTGGAAAATCTACAAGAAGCTACAGAGACTAGATGGAAGACTTCACAGACTGGAACCTTGTAGGAGGCAGGTTCGTAGGATTTGATCCTCGCTGGAACAACAGGACCGCGCAGAATGGGACTTCGCCTTGGAGAAGCTATATGACCATTGGAGGCACCCTAACCGTTAGTATGATGCTACATAATGGTTATAAAAAAGGTTTTGGGTGGATGGACCTCTTTTGGATGTTGACATCGTGCCATAGCAGACAAATTCATGTTGATGGAAGCATTCCTGGCTATTGGAAGAATCTGATACGAGGCCCCGCTTATTTAACTTGTTGGTTGTTGCATTGGGACGAGTTTTTTCTACTCGCGATTAACTGAGCCAAGAAGAGAATTGATTTTTTGTTGAGTTGTGTTATTAGAAACTAGACATATTTGTCCATTGTTTTACCCCCTTTATCTGTTTGCTTACCCCAACCTGTCTGTTTAAAAGTTAGAATGTCAAGCGAACCTAATGAATTAGAGAAGTATGTCAAGGAAGTCCTGAAGAATATAATGGCCAAAAGATTGTTATATGAAGGTTTCCATGCATCGTCGACTAGGGGACTGCAGGATTCCCCTTCGACTGGACGTCGTTCTAGCCATTTTAAGCCCACGACTGAGCAGCGAAGTAAGCATCGCAAAAATCTGGCTAATTCAAAGAAGATCCCATTGATCCTACCTGAGTACATTCCACCTTTGGCTGGCGCGTTAACTGTGACAACATCCCACGAGATTATGAGTACACTATGTTCACCGTGTACATTCCGAAGGGAATATGCATAGTCAGGAGTCAGTTAGGACAGATCCTATTGTTGAAGAACAATGATTTCAATATAGGCGAAATGAAGAACTATGCTATGCTAGTGCCCCACCGCTACTTGATGAAGTCAACTAGGAAGAAGCCCCTCCTTGTCTCCCAACCATGGATTAAGGGGATGGTGTAGTCCATTGTGCATAATGTGATGAAGATTCCCCATTTTGGCCATCACCAGGAGGTTAACTCTTGCGTTAAAATCCTCTTTTCATTCTATCATGGTGGATACCTATGGTTCGACTGTAGGATTACTGTGGATCTGATGTTGATCCACCAGATTATAGGCTTAAGAATGAAGGGACCTGACCCTCAACATTTTTATCCAGGGAAGGCCTCAGACCACTCCCTAACACAACGCATCAAGAAATCTTACGACGAAGTCGAAAAAGGAAAGCGAGGTTACAAGGTAGCCTCTATACAGGATGGCATAGTGCACATCACTTTCCAACTCATAGCTAGCAATAACATAAGGAATAAATGCCCCACACAGGTCACCATGTTGGTAGTGGACCTCGTAGGAAAATGTGTGGAGGGAATGCAGATGAACTGGGTGAGTTACCTTGTCAAATAACTAGAGAAATATTTCCGCGAAGCCTATGGTTTGGGATATGAATTCCACTTTAGTTGGCTGGTTTTTTTTATCTCATTGGTCACTTGTAAAATTATTGAAGGATCCACCTTCCCATAGTTCGAACTGTTGGAGTCATTGGCCTCTAGGTTTTCCACCTTGTGGTATACCAACGACATGAAAAAGAAAAGGTATTCCATCGTTGTGTTTCATGCATATTATCAACAACTGAAGGTTTCCATTGAGTCATTTCCACGCATGACACTGTGCACCCTACACTAGTATAGACCAATATCAAAGTTCTGCGTTGATCCACATTTTATCTATATCACTTCACACAGAGATGAGAACAAGGAAGAGTTACAATCGTACTACAATATAATAGATGAAGACATGGAGCAGATTATGAAGGAGTGGCCGGAGGAGTTACTTGTACCTATTGTTGATGCAAAACTCTCTGACACTAACACCATAGGAAGCCCCATGGTCATCTGAGTTGTTCATGTCGAAAAGTTTAGTGGGACAAAGAAGAAGACGAAGAAGGAAGAATTCCAGGATATATAGACTGATGAGGAGGACAATGCCTCTGAAGAAAATGGATTTGACTCGCTAGGATGAGGAGGAGATGAAGAAGATGGAAAAGGAGGAGGTGAAGATACACCTCCAGAAGACCCCCCTACTGGAACAATAGCACTACAAAAGAGGAATGTTTCTCCAAAGGAATAATATGTGCGCTAATAAGCCCCGGTTAGAATCAACACTCATAGAGGACGATATCAGTTTGGTCCGTGGAGCTATGGAGGATGCATCTGAGGACATCTTGCAGAGATACAAAGAGAAGAAATAATACCTATATGGAAGGATCGAGAAGGAACTAAAGGAAGTACAAAAAGCTATTAGTTTGGTCTTCACAATACCTATTGCACCTTCCTTGTCACAGATTATAGAATTGGGAGATGAACTAGCCCAATTGAGAAGAATTGCAGATGCGACAAAAGCTCGACTTCATAGAATCTAGGAATAGAAGGATAAGGCTACAGAAGCATTGAAACAAGAGAAATATGAATACTTAGAACAATTATGAGTAGCATTGTATAGTGTAGTCTCCTATGAAAGTGAGAGAGAATAATTTTAGGTGATGCTCCAGGAGGAAAAATCCCAGCTACAAAGAGAAAAGGAGGAGTTTCTCACAAAACGGGCCACAGACAAACAAGTAGTGAGTAAAGCATGTCATTCTATGCCAATATTTGCATAGGAGGAATAAGAGTTGGTCAAGGCTCAAGTGGTGAAGCTCATTGAGACCATCCAGTAGATTCAAGCAAGGATAACAGAGTTTGAAGCCCAAGGAGTACTGAGCACCTCGTGGGAGGTGGGTGACCAGAGGGAGTAGACTGCTAAGATCACAATTGTAAGAATCAGATCCCTCTCCTCAAAATGCAAACAACTGAGTGATAAAAGTGCACAAAAATGTGAACACCTCGCCAAGGATCCAGAGCTAAGGAATCTGGAAGCGCAGTGAATCATCATATCACTACCCTCTAGGGCAGGGTAATAGAAGTCACATAGAAGCTAGATCCTGTGCATGAGGAATAATTCCATATGTTCAAAGATATCGATGGAAAAGGATTGAAATTGGACCAAGTGGTTTCATCAATAGAAAAACACCTAGAAGGGCATGTTACAGAGTGAACGATTCAGGAGCTCATTGAGTTGGAGGCACAGGAGAAGCAGTAAGTCGAGGAATCTCGAGTTAAGCTCGAGTGCTTCAAGGTAGCATTGCCCAGACCTAAGTGACTTGGGACAAGTCACAGGTGATTGTTGGGGGCTTGTTGGCCCTCGACCAAGTTTTGAGGAAGCCTTGGTCAGGTTCGGACCACTTTTGGACTTCGACAGGCTGGTGGAAGATGGAGTGCCCAGGTGGAGCTGAGATTGTGGATCTCACTTATTTTGTGGGCTATGTGGACCTAATAAGGGGTTATTTAGGGTTTTTGTAATGGGTTATGGGATGTCGGCCCATGGGGTTTATCCATGATTAGGCCTTATTGTAAGGGATTGTAAATCTACAGATAATCAAGAATGTATGGTAGAAGTAGATAAGAAGTGGGAAGTGTCTAAGTGCAAGTAGTTCGATTGGATTTGTGCAAGATAATGTTTATGTGTAAGGCTTTTTTATTGATAGATACTTGGCTCTATGCCTTCTCCTAGTTTGGAAGGAGTATCTGGTGTTCAGTGCATATATCTCCTTTCCTAGGCAAATCTTGACTCCGTGGCTTAGTGCATAGGAGTCGTTGAATGTAAGAGATTGATGAATAATAAAGAAGACGAAGCAGTTGGCAGATGTAGCCCCACACTGGGGTGAACCACGTATATATTGTGTCTTTGTTTTTCTTTGTGTTGTGTTTTTTATGTTATGAATCTTCTCAGTGCTTTGATTATTATGTATGATAGATAGATATGTTGATGCTTAGTACTTTACCTACGTTAAAAATAAATGAATGCTAGATCTAACTGTATTCTATGTGCTAAGTGGTTGAAGTGCTTACTATTTATTGTTACTACACCGATCTATCTTTGGGTATGTTCTGCGATGTTACTAAGGTTAGACACTAATGCATATCACCTTCTAAGTGTTACTAGAATACTCTGTGAAGTGTTGTTATCACAGATCTGTGTCCCAGCTCGGTTACAGACACCTGCGTCCTGTAACCCCCCTACTTCTACCTTGGGTGAGACTTCATATGCTCCACAGGTGTTCCCGAAAGGGCCAGTATTTAGGGTTTTGTTGGTGCATTTTTTAGTGTTGAACCCTGGGTCTGCCCCTTCTCTAACAAGAAAACATGAAAAACCTACAGAATAATGAAGTTCAAAGGGTGCAGAGGGTTAAACCTCGTGCAACTTACCTAGATTGGATGATTGTTGATCCTTGCACCTAGATCCAATGGTGAGGATCTATTCTCCTCCATGTGATCCTCCTCGAGTCTAAACTAGATCTAATGGTCCATATCGCTCCAAAAATAGATCCGAGGACTCTTGTAGCTTATCCTCCTCCACACACTATGCTTTCCTTCGAAAGAAGGATTTCTCAACAAATTCAAAGGTTTTTTCTTTGATATTTTCTTTTGCAAGCCCAACTCCTCAGCCCGCGTTGTACCTCCTGATCTTGAAATGATTTAAAATTCAAATGGACTTAGCCCTTTGATTGTTTCTCTCCTGCAGGGTCGTTTGTCTGGCCTCTTCTTACATTCTTGGGAAAACACGACCCTTCCTCTTATTTACTAACTTGAATGGTCTTAGACTCTAGTGCACATCTATGCTACTTCCATAGTTTGGGACTTAGACTAGTTTCTCCTTCTGCACCCCTTGTAGATACTCTGTGCATAGTCACACTATCTCTCTTGAGCTTATAATTTCTCAAACTTCTAAGGTTCTTGTCCCTTTTTCTCTCTCCAAATGATCTCTTGTGCCTTCCTGACACTTCGTCTCTTGTCCTCCTAAGTTTATGTACTTTGTAACGGTCCTCAGTGCAATCCTTGCACTGGCTTCACCCCTGAAAAATGAACTCTAAGAGTTCACTTGCGCACTCCTTATGCTCTCTGTGCATAATTGGACTACTCCTCTTGAGATTTTTCTTCTGGTATGTCCTCCTCACAATCTTTTCATAGAACTTGAGATATATTTCTCATGCAATCCTTGCGCTTTCTCAATGCACTCCTTGCAGATCCCTCAAAGTATTCAATAAATCTGGTATGTCTTCTGCATAGTGTTCAATAACTATGATAGGCCTTCCCTAGAACTATTTCTCCTTTCTGAGTTTGAAAATGTTCTGGTGTGCCCATCTGGCACACTCTTCTCTAAAATCAAAAGAGATTTCAAGTGCACTCCTTGCACTAGCTTCACAGAGTTTTCTCTAACTCTGGTGTGCACTCCTTGTACAGGCCTAAGAGCCCATAAATACTCAGAATCTACATATAGGCAAATCTATCTAATTCCTGCAAAGGGAAAAAATATTCATATAAAAACATCCACACATCTACACAGAAAACATTCAGAAATTAAACATTCATCACACATAGAAACACAAACACTTCATATGTAGGAAAAACTTCTTTTGTATTAATTCTCAATGCTTCTGTACAAATATTTACAAAGGCTGGTCTGCAATAGAGTCTTCAACACTTCCTATCCTCTCCTTTCTTGAGATATCTCTCTCACTCATCAACAACTCCTAACACTCTATTGAATTTTCATACCAGGTAGTTTTACAAAAGAGGGGCTCCTCGAGCCCTCCTTCCAGCTAACTACTTGCATTGAATTGCATTTAATCACAATCAATGGACAACTAGTCTAAACCAGAACTAAGCCTATATACCTATTAGCCATTAAAGGAGACTTCACATGCAACTTGTACAAATTCACATGGCTCATATTTCTTGAGCCTTACAACATTTAATACATTTGATTCTGCATTTAAAATTTTAAATCTAGGCGCAAAATGAGAGGAATGACATCTCTCTTTCCTTGGAATTAGTTCCTCCAAGTGTGTTCATGCGCTGGCTAGTTGATGCAATGTAATTGTTTTTGATATGGAGTGATGCTCCTTTATTATAATCCCGCATTGACAAAAGCCATGAGTTCCTTCTCATGGCTCCCCTGCTCCTAAGGTTGAGATCCTCCATGATACCAAATATGAATTTGGAGTTGTCCATATGCTCCTCTTCTTTGCTTCTGTTGTTGTCCTGCTGTTGGAGGCTCTCCCTTGATCAACCTCTCTCTATTACTATCTCATTTTCTAAATTCAACATAATCCTTCTGATCTTCTCTATTACTCTGTCCAACTGGTCTACCAGTTGGTTCCTCCTTTGCAGACTACTCTGTTGCAGCTCCTCTTCATCATCCAATTCCAACTTAAATTGTTGGATGCACTGACTTTGTTCCATTACCCGTTCCTCTAGGGCCTCCAATTATTCACACAGATCAATGGACAAATCATCTTGAAATCCCTTGTTGATTTCATCTCCCGTGGAATTAGCTTTCCACCCCACTACAGATTCCATCTCTATAACAATTTTACTGAGTTGTTGCTCAATTATCTCCTTTGACAATTTTATTGCTATTATGGTCTTCAAATCCTCATACAGATCAACAAAATCCATGTTGTTTGTTGTTCTCTCCTCTTCTGTAGACTCAATTTATGCAATGATCTCCTCTTCATCTCCCTTGCTAAAATTTTTGAGAAATTATGTTCAATGCTCTTATTCTTCTTCCATCTCTTGGGAATATGTCAATGTCTTATCTTTCTCCTTCTTGATAGTATTGGATGGTTGTCTCTCCTTTTCTACACCTTCAACATTTTCATTGGCCTCTACTGGTCTGCTTAGCAGTAATATATTGATTCCTCCAATGATCAGAATGTTCCTTTGATCCTCCTCCTCTGTCAACACTTCTTGATGATTTGAATTCACCTCTGAGTTCTTGAGAATTTAAGATAGTCTCACCTCCTTCTCCTTTCCCACCTAGAAACCCAAGGTTTCACTCCTTCCCTCCTAGTAATCTATGAAATCTTTGATTGATCTCATCTCATTTCCCTCTTGGAAATATGCATTACCACCTCTCCCCTCCTAGAATTTTATGATATCTTAAACTGATCTCTTCTTATTTCCCACCTAGAAATCTAAACTTTCACCTATTCCCTCCTGTAGGTCTATGATATCTTTATTTGATCTATCTTCCTCACCACTAAGGTTCCTTCCAACCTTTGGACACACATGTAAACCATCTCCTCCTCTATGGTACTGAGGGTCTCATCATGCCTCAACCACCTCCTCAAATTATGCTTCTTCCTTCTAGAAATCAACTACTCGATAGGTCACTTTTCCGTCCGCTTCATGGGCCATTCATACCTCCAACTTCCTTATGCTTCCTGTTGTATTGTCAACATTAACTTTTCGAGCTCCTCTCAGATATCCTTGATATCTTTATCCTTCTTTGCGCTATTCACCTACTGGCGATCCTTTCTCTGACCCCATTTCAAGCCTTCAATAACAATCTTCCTCTGATACCTTCAATAATGCAACTGGTTCTTCTCCTTAATCCCACCTGTCTGTCTACTTTTCCTTCTCTGCAACTGAGAGAATCACCGTCTTTCAACTGCAACCCTCTTGGATGTCTACTAACTACTGCACACTTGAAAAAAATATTAACAGAGCATCAATACTCTATCTTTCTCCTCCTTTTCCTACTATCTACAGACAAAAATCAGTCTATGATACCACTTGTTGTTATCAGAACAAAAATTGCATTGCTCGTCTACTACCTGCACACAAAATCAAGCTCTGATACCACTTGATGCAAACCCCACCCTCTAATAGGGTCCGAGCAACTTCCCGGTCTAGGATCCTTCAAATCAGGAGCCGAATTGGATCTTCAGGCCTTTCTGAATCCCCATTATCAAACACATGTCCTTATTTTTCTGTGTGCGGGTCCAAGAATGAACCCGTGGGCTCTTACTAAGCCCCTTTTCCTTTGAAAACAATTTTGGGCCCCTAGCCATTATTCTCCGACCAATTTCTCATGTGACCAAGGGATGTCACTAGACTCCAAGAACAATGTGCTATTTTAGTGCTTCGGCCTTCAATGATCTACCTTTATTATCTCTCAACTCCTTCGAATGCATGAATATTGTGAACTGCCAAAAACCAATAGGTGGCAAGATTAGCAACTCTCAAGCACCGAGATCGACGACTCAAACTCCACTGTTTCAGGCTTCAATGTTTTATTTTGATCACACCAAAACATAAAACACCCGAAAACTATCAATCACTGAAAAGACATATCATACAAGTCCTATTCCACCACCATATCGATGCCTCCATGCCTCTTTTTCACTTCTATCTTTGACGATTTCTCCACAACCTTTTTCCACAAAATTCCCAAATCGTCGAATCGGTGAATACACCCATGTGTTAAATCAACGGTTCTGTTAAGCCCTAAACAGTGGCTCATTACCCCTTAATTGCGTCATATTAAATTAGTAATGTTACTTTATTTATGTCGGATTTATTCCATTAGTTGTAATTATACCTCCTAGACTCCTATATATACCAAGGAGACATTTTCATTTTGAATCATCTTGTAATCGAACATTTATGTGGGCATAAGGAGGTTTCCCCCTCAAAGAGGTTTATTATCTGAATTTATCTCTTTTTCAAGGTGTTTATTACTTATTCTGAGGTTTTTCTATGCTATATTGATATTTGGTTCATAACATATGGCATCAGAGCTCAAGGTCTTGGGGTTTCGCTGCTACATCTGAGACACCTTGGAATTTTTTCTATAACTTTTGTTTCTATAACTTTTCAAAAGGAATGTCTTGGAGTATATTTAGTATATGGATCAAGGTATGTTGGTTTAAAATTTCATCTCTTGAGGCCTTATACTTTTGGAGATACATCCTATGCAATATAGGGTTCTGGAATCATCCTGAACTGAGTCATTGCAGAATTTTCACTATAAAAACGTTTTTGTAATGTTTCAGACCCTGAACTCCAGAGGCTATTTAGAGAAATTTGTAAGGTATCTGTGGTAAAATTTTCATCTTCTGGGTCATCTTTCATTTGTAGATACACCCTATGGAAGATAGGGTATCTGACTAGTCCTATTGACTAGTCTCAAGAATGTGTTCCAGGTAAAACAATCATAACTTCTTCCTAGAGTATCCAAATTGAGTGAGATCAGTTGCATTGGATAGTGGAAAGT
>SNQJ01S0109178.1:15576-30377 GCA_010110895.2 Picea sitchensis
TTTTAATTTTCAAGAACTTTTCATGAAATTTTCATTGGAAGGAAAAGAAATTGAGTTAAGAGGTATCATAGGGAAACTCGATAAGATCTAATGGCATGACAAATTATTGAAAAAGGGGCATCAAGGTGTTATTGCACAACTATGCTCACTAGATGTTCAAACATCTAAGCTGTTTATTCCTCTAGATCTCCAAGGGATCATTGATAAGAATTCCAAAGTATTTTAAGATATTCCCAAAGGTCTTCCACCCACTCGAAATCATGATCATGATATTCACCTAATTCCTGGGAGTTTTCATCCTCACTTCAGGCCATACAGATGCCCTTATGCCCAGAAGAGTGAAATTGAGGGCATGGTTGAAGAAATGTTAGAGGCTAGCATTATTAGACCTGGACAAAGTTCTCACTCTGCACCGGTGGTAATGGTATTCAAGAAATATGGCTCATGGTGTATGTGTCCAGATTATAGAGAGATCAACAAGATCACTATTAAAGATAAGTTTCCCATTCCCATCATTGATGAATTATTAGATGAACTACATGGAGCAATCTATTTCACAAAGTTGGATCTTCATTCAGGGTATCATCAGATTAGAATGAAGGAGTAAGATATCCCAAAAACAACATTTCGAACTCATGAAGGCCATTATCAATTTTTGGTCATGCCTTTTGGCCTTACAAATGCACCTTCCACATTCCAAGGGTTGATGAATTCCATTTTCAGGCCCTTTGTTCGAAAATTTATGTTAGTGTTTTTTGATGATATACTAATCTGTAGCGAGTCTTGGGAAAATCATGTGTGACATGTTGACAAGGTGCTACAACTACTAAAGGAGCAACAACTATATGAAAAACCATCCAAATGTTTTTTTGGAGTGAAGGAGGTAGAATATTTGGGTCATATTGTATCTCATGAAGGTGTCAAGGTAGACCCTAACAAGATTAAGGCCATGATGGATTGGTCGATTCCCAAAACATTGTAGAATCTTAGAGGATTTTTGGATTTGATAGGTTACTACCGCAAGTTTGTTCGGCACTATGGAATAATAGCAACACCTTTAACGACACTAACTAAGAAGGATGCATTTTCATGGATTCCAAAGGAAACTAAAGCTTTTGAACAACTTAAAGAGGTGATGTGCAAAGATCCTATCTTAACACTCCAGACTTCACAAAAACCTTTATTGTGGAATGTGATGCCTTGGGAAATGGAATTGGTGTTGTCCTAATGCAATAAGGAAGGACCCTAGCTTTTGAAAGTCGATCAGTCAAGGGAAAGGAATTACACAAACCCATTTATGAGAAGGAAATGATGGCAATCTACATGCATTGAAGAAATTGCATCCTTACCTAATAGGTAGGCACTTCAAGGTCAACACAGATCATGATAGTGTTAAATACTTCTTGGAACAAAGAATATCTTCAGAAGAACAACAAAAATGGGTAACCAAGATATTGGGTTATGATTTTGAAATCGTCTATAAAAAAGGGAAGCAAAATGTTGTGGCAGATGAACTCTCAAGGAAGGATGAAGATGTTGAGGCCTTTCTCTGTGAGATCTCGATCATCCAACCCGATTGGATAATAGAAGCAAAAGATGAATGGAAGAATGAAGAAAATGTGTCGACTCTCATTCAAAGGTTGTAGAAGGATTCCAGTACATCAGATACATTTACATGGAAAAATGATTCACTATGGCACAAAGATCACTTATATTTATGTAAGAACTCCCAACACAAACAAAATGTACTATTGGAATTTCACACCTCTCCAGTAGGAGGGCACTCGGGATTTTTAAAAACCTACCATAGGGTCAAGAAAAAGTGGACTATCATTCAAAGGTTGTAGTAGGATTCTAGTACATCAGATACATTTTACATGGACAAATGGATTCACTATGGTACAAAGATCGCTTTATATTTATGTAAGAAATCCCAACTCAAACAAAAGGTACAATTGGAATGCACACCCTCCAGTAGGAGGGCACTCAAAATTTTGAAAACCCAATTCATAGGGTGAAGAACGATTTTTTTTGGGATCAGCCTTAAACCGATGTTCAAATGTTTGTGGCAGAATTTTGGTTTGCCAACCAAATAAGGTGGAGACAATGACCCTTGGTGGTCTTTTACATCCATTAGCCATCCCAAGTCAACGCTTGGGAGGAGGTTTGGGCCGGATTTCACACAAGCCATCAAGTCCTAAGGAAAGAGTGTCATCATGGTGATTGTTCGATAGACTGACCAAGTAATGACACCCTTGTGCACTGGTCTCATCCCTTCAAAGCCAGTACATTTTCCACAACATTCATGGATACAGTCTAAAAAGCTATTGGCAACCCAAAGATTATTGTAAGGATGATCCCATTCAATCGGACATTTCAAGAATTATTTTTTTGTTAGGGTAATCAATTGGCTCATATCTCATCCCAACATCCTCAATCAAATGGAAAACTGAGATAGTGAACAAACAAGTCTGAAGGCTACCTTCTTTGCTTTGTCTTTGATAAAAAAATCACAATGGTTCAAATGGTTACCCTTTAAGGTAATGTTGGTCTAACACTTCCTTTCATATTGCAACAAAATGACACCATTTATGCTAACTCTATGGATACCACCCTCCTTCCATCAGCTCTTCCTCTAAAAATAAAATCTAAGGTTCAGCTGCAGTGGAAGATCGCATCAAGCATCAACACCAAGTTCTCAAATATTAAAGGACAACCTGACCATGGCACAAAATCGCGAGGAAACAACAAGCAGATCAACATCGAGAGAAATAATTTTTAAGTAGGGGATTGGGTAAGCTTTTAATACCACAACCATACAAACAGATGTCCCTCCTCAAGCTAGCCAAGAAGGATAATAAATTATCACCAAAGTAATTATGGCCCTTTATAAGGTGCAAGCTGCAAAATATTGGTACTATGGCATACAAATTGAGTTGCTCTAATCATTTGAGTACACCCAGTTTTCCATGTTTCATGCTTAGAGAACGCTATAGGTGACACGATCCAGTTCAAACTATATTTCCAGAACACTTAATTTGAGAAGGAAAATCATATTGGTTTAATCCATCTCCACACAAGAATTCGCTAACCGAGGAATAGATCCATTTCAGAGCATCTCATTGTTTGGAAGAAACTACCAGCTGAAGATTCCAATTGGGAAGATGATGATAAAGAAGAATCCATAGTAACTCAAGCATTGCAGACAACACTTTCTCAAGGGGAGGCATGTTGCCCTAAATAGTGGCTCATTACCCCTTAATTGGCATATTACATTAGTAATGCTATTTCATTTATCCTGACTTTATTCCATTAGTTGTAATTATAGACCTCCTAGTCTCCTATATATACCAAGGAGACATTTTCATTTGGGATCATATTGTAATTGTACATTTATGTGGGCATAAAGAGGTTTCCCTCAAGAGGATTATTATCTGAATTCTCTTTTCAAGGCATTGAGAACTTATTCTAAGGTTTTCATGCTATAATGATATTTGGTCTTCAAAATAGAAAAATTTGGTAGGACTGCCATGATGGTTGGTAAAGGGATGATGTATCCTTTTTCCTTGTATCCTTGAATAGATGAAAATGACTTGACTATTATATGCCATATTTTGAAAAGATAATGTGCATTGGAACTACTAAAAATTTGTTTGGCTGAGGAATGTTGAAACTATAGGAAATGAGTCTTGATATGGAAGTATTGCAAATCCCATAAGGAAGACGAATTACCTACTGAGCCAAACTGCAAGGAATGATATTTCCTTTTGAGAAAGTGAATCTTTTATTGGTATGCAAAATTCTAAAATTGTTTGTGATGACGTTATAAAGATACAATAAAAATATATGAGCATGATAAACTAACAATTTGTTTTGGTTGATTGAAGTTGAAGTGCAGGAAGCAAAGGAGTCTTGAATATGGCAGTGTTGTAATCCATAAGGAAGACCAATTGCTTGTTGATCCAAACCGCTATGGGAAAGAATGTTCCATAATTATGAATTTGGTTCCCCGTGTGTGAAACAAATATGAGAATAGAATGTTGAAGTTGGAAATCTGAGGATGACATATTTACAAGAACTTTTTTGAGTTCAAAATTTATGATGTCTCATGAATTTTCATATACCTATGATACAAGTGACGCTAAGTTCTAAATAATGGCTCATTATCCTTAATTAGGGCATATTACATTAGTAATGTTATTCTATTTATGTCGGCTTTAGTCCATTAGTTGTAATTATATCTCCTAGTCTCTTATATATACCAAGGAGACATTTTCATTTGGAATCATCTTGTAATTGTACATTTATGTATGCATAAGGAGGTTTCCTCGAAGAGGCTTCTATTATCTGAATTCTCTCTCTTTCTGATTCCAACCCCACCCATCCCATCCCCAGCTTCGATGCTACATCTGAGACAGCTTGGAATTTTTGCTATAATTTTTTCGACAATGTTTCAGAAGGAACGACTTGAGACATTTTTATCATATGGATCAAGGTATGTTTCTTTAAAATTTCAGCCATCATCGAGAGGCCTTATACTTTCGGAGATACAACCTGAAAGATAGGGAATCACGAAATCATGAACTGAGTTGTTGCAGAATGTTTTCTATAAACGATTTCCTAATGTTTTAGACCTGGAAATATGGAGGCTATTCAAGCATAAATTAGTAGGGTATATTTGGTAAAAATGTCAGCTTCTGGTTTATCTCACAATTGTAGATACACCCTAGAACATAGGGTATCCGACTAGTCCCATTGACTAATAGTCTCAAGAAGGTGTTCTAGGTAAAACAATCATAAATGCTTCCGAGTATCCAAATTGAGTTATACTGGTTTCATTAGATAGTGGAAAGTCTTTAGTGGCCTAGTATAAGTTTTGTGACTCTATATCAATTATTTTGTGTGAGGCACGCCATACAAGCGTGAGATCTCCCCGAAAGGCCAAAAATCAACAAGTTGTGGGGAAGCTACTGCAAATCTGGCTTGGAACATCCAATATTGATCAGACCCATGGAATTGCAGAAGAAATATCAAATACTATTAAAAATAAAAGTTTCTACCCATAAAGGATCTAAACTTTGAGATACAGCGTAAGAAATATTGTCTAGCAGAACCAATTCAAAATCAAGGTTCAGGAAGTGATACTTGGCCAACATGCTACCTTAAGTAAAAAGGGAACTTCTACACCAAATAAGCCTCCTGAATTCTACTTGACTCTTTTGATGAAGGTGAAGAAATCTCATAGGACATAAAATGAATTACAAAAGAAGACAGTGACAAAATATGAACTTTTTATATATGACGGATTCAACTGAAGCTAAATTGATGCAATAATGGCTACTAAGATGGATGGTTTGCAAGGAGACATGGAAGAAATGAAAAATTTCCTAATAGATAGGACACATAAAAGTGAAAAATGTATCCCGTGGAATTTAATGGGATGAGGACACAAGGAAGATGAATCAAGAATGAAGAAACCTAACTTTGGGTTGAAGACCAACCATGTTCATAAGATCGATATGAGGAAGTTTGATGGAAAGGACCCAATCACATGGACACTTCCGATGGATAAATTTTCATCTACACAATGTGCCACATACACAAAAGGTACTAATTGTTTCTTTATATTTAGAACCCAATCAATTTTATATGGCACTGATGTATCTTTGTTCTTGCAAATCAATTCTATCATCTGGACAATTTTCACAGAAGAAATGATAGAACACCATGAGGATACAAGGAGCAATACCTTCTCGTTAAAGCAAAAGGGTTCAGTTATTAAGCACATTGAGAACTTCCAAAGATTGAATATAAAGGTAAATAGACATTCCGTGATGAGCAATTGATTGATGTATTCATAGGAACTTTAAAGGATAACATTCAACATGAGGTTCTCCTTTGGGAACCCAAATAATTGAGGAATGCATTTAGTGGGTGGAAAGAAATGTTGAAATTAAAAATATTTCTATGGCTACTAGAAGGATATTCCCAAGGGTCTTCCACCCACTAGAAATCATGATCATGATATTCACCTAATCTTCTAGGATTGTTCCTCCTAACATAAGGCCATAGAGATACCTTTATGCCCAGAAGAGTGAAATTTAGTAGATAGTTGAAGAAATGTTAGAGGATGACAATACAGACCTAGCCAAAGTTCTTACCTACACCGGTGGTAATGGTATCTAAGAAATATGGCTCATGGCATATGTGTCCGCATTATAGAGAGCTCAACAAGATCACTATTGGGACAGATAAGTTTCCACTCCTGTCATTGATGAATTGTTAGATGAACTACATTTTGGATAAATCTATTTCACAAATTTGATCTTCGTCTGTATCACCAGATTAGAATGAAGGAAGAAGATATCCCAAACACAACATTTAGAACTCATGAAGGCTTAACTATGAATTTTTGGTCATGTCTTTGTTCATAAAATGCACCTTCCACATTCCAACAGTTCATGAATTCCATTTTCAAGACCTTCCTTCAAAAATTGTGTTAGTGTTTTTTGATGATATACTAATCTATAGTAAAGTCTTGGGAGGATCATGAGACATGTTGACAAGGTGCTACAACTACTAAAGGAGCAACAACTATATGTCAAACCATCCAAATGATTCTTTGGAGTGAAGGAGGTAGATTATTTGGGTCATATTGTATCTCATGAAGGTGTCAAGGTAGACCCCAACAAGATTAAGGCCATGATTGGCTGATTCCCAAAACATTGAAGAATTTTAGAGGATTTTTAAATAAGTGGTTACTACCGCAAGTTGTTTCACACTCATGGAAGAATAACAACACCTTTAACAACACTAACTAAGAAGGAGCATTTACTTTTCATGGACTCCAGAGGGAATCCAAAGATTTTGAACAACTAAAAGAGGTGATGCAGCTCCTATTCCTTGACCATTCCAGACTTCACAAAACCTTTAATGTTGAATGTGATGCCCTCGATAAATGGAATTGGTGTTTTCCTAATGCAATAGCTGAATGCCCCCCTGGCCTTTGAAATTCAACCACTCAAGGAAAGGGATTCTGATAAAACCCATTTATGAGAAGTAAATGATGGCAATACTACATACATTGCATGAAAATGGTGTCCTTTACCTAATAGTTAGGGAACTTCAAGGTCAAACCAGATCATGATAGTCTGTACTTTGAACAAAGACTATCTTAAGAACAACAAAAATGGGTAAACTAAATATTGCTATGATTTTGAAATCATCCATAAAAAGGGAAGCAAAATGTTGTGGCAGATGCACTATCGAAAGGATGAATATGTTGATACCTTTCTCTATGCTATCATCATCAACCAACCTGATTGGATAGTAGAAGCCAGGGACAATGCAAAGAATGATGAAGCAGCGGACTCTCATTCAAAGGTTGCAGCAGGATTCCAATGCATCGATACATTTACATGGAAAAATGATTCACTATGGTAACAAAGATCGCTTATATTTATGTAAGAAATCCAAACCCAAACAAAAGGTACTATTAGAATTGCACACCTCTTTAGTAGGAGGGTACTCAAGATTTCTGAAAACCTACCATAGGGGTCAAGAAGGAATTTTTGGGATGGCCTTAAAACTGGATGTTCAAAGGTTTGTGGCAGAATGTCTAGTTTCTTCTCCAACAAAAATAAGGTGGAAATAATTAAACCCCAAGTTCCATAACCATTAGCCTTCCCAAGTCAATGTTGGGAGGAGTTTTCCATGATTCTACTGCGGATCACTTCCCAAGTCTGAAGGAAAGAGTGTCATCATGGTGGATTGTTGATAGACCATATGCACACTTTTGTGCTCTCTCTTATCCCTTCAAATCTATTATAGTTTCCATTGCATTCATGGAGACCATTCAAAGCCATTGGCAGCCCAAATATTATTGTAAAGTGACAGAGATCCCATCTTCACTAGACATTTTGACATAATTCATTTTCTTGGCACCAATTGGCTCATAGCTGATCCCATCATCCCCAACTGATGGACAAAACCAAGATAGTGAAAAATGTTTGAAGGATACCTTTGTTGCTTTTATTCTAATAAACAAACACAATGGTTCAAATGGTTACCCTTGGCAGGATGGTGGTATAACACTTCCTTTCATACCTAAACAAAAATGACACCCATTTATGGCACTCTATGGATACCACCCTCCTTCCATCACTTCTTCTTAAAAGAATAATCTAAGGTTCAAGCAGTGGAATATCATCAAGCATCAACAACAAGTTCTCCAAATATTAAAAGGACAACCTAACCATGGCAATAAAATCGCATGAAACAACAAGAAGATCAACATCGTAGTGTAATAAGTTTTGAAGTAGGAAATTGCGTTTTTAAGACTACAACCATACAAAAATATGTCCCTCAAGAAAAAGACAAGAAGGATAATAAATTATCACCAAAGTACTATGGCCCTTATAAGGTGTTGAAAAAGATTGGTACTATGGCATACAAATTGGAGCTAGTTCGTGATCTTCATGGAGTACAATCTAGTTTTCCATGTTTCATGCTTGAAAAGGTTATAGGTGATAAAACCCCAGTTCAAACTATATTCGTAGAACTTGAAGAGGAAGGAAAATCATATTGGAGCCTAAATCCATCAACGACACAAGAATTCGGCCAACAGAGGAATAGATCCATTTCAGAGTATATCATTAAATGGAGGAAACTACCGGCTGAAGATTCCAATTTGGGAAGATGAGTCTTTATATAGAAGCATCTAGAGTTACTCCGCTATCAGGACAACATTCTTGTCTCAAGGGAGGGGCATGTTAAGCCCTAAATAATAATAGTCTCATTACCCCTTAATTAGGCATATTACATTAGTAATGTTATTTTATTTATGTCGGCTTTATTCCATTAGTTGTAATTATACCTCCTAGTCTCCTATATATACCAAGGAGACATTTTCATTTGGAATCATCTTGTAATTGTACATTTATGTGGGCATAAGGAGGTTTCCCCCTCGAAGAGGCTGATTATCTGAATTTCTCTCTCTTTTCAAGTCATTGAGTACTTATTCTGAGGTTTTTCTATTCTATATTGATATTGGGTTCTTAACATTGAAAGAGAAATATATGTGAAGAGTGTAGAGATGAGAAACTGAGCTCTCGAGTTCGAGGGAGAACTGTGAGAAAGAGTATAATCTGATTGCATGAAATAGAGACTAACTTGGGAGAAGGAAAGTAACCTTCGTCCCTATATATGATTGACTCACGGAGAGGAGAGTAACCTTTGTCCCTAACTATTTCTGTGCCAAGAGAAGGAGAGTAACCTTCTTCCCTAACTTTAGCTGAGTCGGAAGGATGTCAAGCTATAAAAGCATGAGAAATGGCTATTGCTGAGCCATCAGAACCCCGTGGTAAGCCATGATCACCTAGAATATATTGTGTTGAGGTAACACAAGCCTGAGGGATCCCTTGATAGAGAAAGTGTGAGGGACACCTCGACTGTAAGACTCGATAGATTCTCTGGAATTCTTTTTGTGTGAGAAAACCTTGGCAAGGCAAGATGGATTACCTGAGGGACTATATAGCAGAGAAGGGGATGCCTGAGCCTAGGCCTGGAGGGTGAGTGACCGCAAGGAAGAGGAGACCTTAATAGTTATTGTAAACTATTGATTGGGATCATGCACACGATGGGTAGTTCTTCCTATGCAATAAAACCTTTGCAGATCGAGATGGATCACCCCAGGGACTGTATAGCAGAGGAGGGGATGCATGAGCCTAGGCCTGGAGGGTGAGGGACCGCAAGGAATATGAAATCTTGATAGTTCTTATAAACTATTGATGTGGATCATGAACCCAATGGGTATGTTAAGGAAAAACAGTGAGCCTAAATAATAATACAACCCCGTGGATACAAATCCACAAACTGCATAGATAATTATTGGGCTAGATTATGAATTTTTCCTATAAATTTTATGCAAAGCTAGAATGTTTGCACATGAGACTTTGATTACTGTGATTGTTGTCCAAGAATTATTGAAATCATGTGACGAAGATTAAGAGTTTGAAAAAGGACCTGACCAAGAAAGAAGGTCAAGACTTCTAAAGTGGCTGAATAAGAAAAGCATGACAGGTGTTACTGAGAAAGAACATCGAGGACGTTGTTTCCTTTTTAAGGGGAGGGGATTGTAACACCCCTATTTCCCCCAACTTGTAATTAATAATTAATTAGGGTTACCATGATGTGGCATGGGAATAGTGTAAATGTATTATTGTTTGAGTTTCGAATAAATGATTGTGGGGGTGAAGCCTTGAAAGTGATGTCCATGATATCACTAGAAGAAATAATGTGAAAAATATAAGAGAGGGTTCATTATATCAAATAACCCCATATTTCCCTTTGATGAGGATAATAAACCTCCTTCAGATCCCAAGGAGAGAAACCAGTTAATGAATAAAGGACCAGTGGTTGAATTTTCAACCACTCCCATGAATGGAAGCATGTTCTAGCTGCAGAATGTGAGCCCAAGGTATGAATGGGTATGGAAGACCAAGTTGACTTGAGCTCCCTTTTGATAGAATGAACATAATGGGTCAAGAACCATCCTGGGAAAATATATACAAAAAATAAAGATAAGAAAATAAGGAGATAGAGACAGAGAGGAGAACATGTGAATCTCTCCAGTAGATGATGAAGGGAAGGTCGCGAGCTTGATGCTGAGTGAGCATATGATAAACCTCGCCAAGGCCATGAAAGAGAAACAAATCTCTGAAAGTTTGCAGAGAACAGAACCCAAGAAGAAGTTGAAACAAAGAAAGAATCCTTGAGAAATTGTGTAAGAGCTCTGTCAGAAGAACATAGTCACAACCCTAATGATTGTTGAAGGTTGGGCAATGGGATGCAAAACATGCCTATATAAGAATCATGGATTACATTTTTAAAACAAAATGTGTAGGTGGAAGACTAACAACTGAATTTTAACCACTCTGAGAATGGAATGGTAATGTGCAAGATGCATAGGTTCATGACCCACTATGAACAAAAATATTAATATTAAAACATGTTGTTGTATCCAAAAAGGTTAGAGTGAGGCCTAACCAAGGATTATCAAGGAAAAGAGCAGGGAGATCCCAACTTGGAATACATTGCAAAAATCCAAGAAGAGGAAAAAGGAGGAAAACATGTCCACCCTAACAACTCTGAATGGCTTACATGGTTGTAGGTCTTAGATGAGAATTCGTGAGAACAAGAACAACTGGGAAAAGAGAAGGGATAAATAAGTATGTTTGATCAAATAGGCTCGGTTGAATCCACACCTAGAAAAGGAAGTAAGGCATTAGAAATAATTCAGTTGGGTTGAAAACCCTAGGCTATGTGGAATGAGTGGGAAAAAGGGGATAGCCCCTAACTCCTTTCTTATTATGTGTTATGTTTCCTCTGGAATGAAAAAGTTGATTTACTAATAAAAGTAAATGTTTGGACACCATAGTGATGATGATTGTATTACTACAGAAACAATTGAGAACTGTCAGTATTACATTCATGAAAACCTTTGAGGGTAATGTGATGAAGTGCATAAAGATACGCTAGGACATTTTGAATATGTTTCATGGAATTGAATGCTATGCATGAAATTTTGTAAGGAAGATGTATGCCTCAGATACCCAAGTAGAGTATGAATCAGGAAAAAAACCCTGATCGAATCAAGTTGATCGAGAGCCTCATAGAGGATATGAATGCGAGCCATTCATCAGAAGGAAACCGATATCATTCGTCAAATTGACTTCAAGACCCATTGGAGTTAATGGATAAAATGCCATTCGTTCAATAAGATTGACAACCCATATTCATTGGGGAGATCGAATGGGCATGCAGATTAATGATAGAGCATGTGCCCATAAATTAATTTCAATATAGTTTTGTTTTGAGTTTGAGGTCCGATCGTAGATCGGATGACCCATATTCATTGCGGGGCATGAAAGAGGAATTAACGAGCACGCTATTTCAAGGCCCACAATCAACCTAAACCATTGATATTGTCGAGGTTTATGGTCAACGACCATGATTAAAATAGTTGAGCAAGCACTTTTCAGATTTGAGAGATTGAACTCTCTGATAAAGAGCGAGCACATTGGGGATTCAACAATTACTATGAACCATTGATCTATGAACGATCAGTGGGTGGATCTTCTAGGAACCCACACATTAATGCCCTATAAACTTGTACTACAATTGGGTTTGACGGCTAGATTTGAAAAATCAAGTTCTCAATATAAATTCTTGGCCAAACATTTCTATGTTGGCATTATTATTTGGAAATCGAGTGGTTAAAATCGATCAAGGGATATGATCGACAACCCGTGATCATTGTTGAGATTGCATATTCACACGCGTTAACGTCAAGGCCTGTACCCATAATCTAAATTCAATATAGCATTTTTTTGAGTTTGGGATCCGATCGTAGATCGGATGACCCATATTCGTTGCAGAGGTCAGAAAGAGAATTAAACCATGAGCTAGTTGAGTCTCCACAATCCCTTTTTGTCGTTGGATCTGGGGAAAGATGGATATTCACCATCAAATTGCACACAAGGGGTTTAGACAAGATCATAACACCCAGACACGGGAGCTAAAAGGATAGCAACTGAAAATAATAGAGCTAAGGTCACAACTCTTGATCGCATGGAGAGAAAATGAAGTTCATCTGGGCGAGTCAAGAAAGGTAGAGTTTAGCACTCTATGTTAGAATATGGTCACAAGGACTAGTTATATGGGAATAAAGGTACTCATAGTTATCACATTGCATAGAATGCATTGAGGAAATGCATGTTTACATAAAGGACAGACAATGGATTTCCCATTGAGGAAGGACTACCTTCCAACATTGTTACTTACATTTTATAGGTGTTAGAGAAAACCAAATTTGGGTGGCCATGAGTGTTGGGTGGTTATTAATGAAGGAGGAATTCTTAAGTAATTCATGTGAAACTTGTAGTGTCATATGTACTAATTTGGGATCATGATCATCTTAGCCACAAGCATAGTCTTGTTGCAACAATGAATGAGAATAAATAAACCATATGGTGAAAATCTTGGCTAAAATCCAACACACCATGGCAAAGCACTTGTCGTAAAGTATGGGAAACTCAAAATTAATGCAAGGGTGCATTGGGTATGAATCTAGCCATGAATGTTGGAGCATTCATTAAAATCAATTGATATCTAAATTACATTTTGAAAAATTTGGTATGCTAACATGATGTATCCTTTTTGGCTTGGTATTCTTGAATAGATGAAAATGACTTGGACTGTTAGTATGCCTGATTTTGAAAAGATAATGTGAATGGAAACTAACAATTTGTTTGGCTGATGAATGCTGAAACTTCAAGAGGAAATGAGTCTTGGATATGACAGTATTGTAAGCCCAAAAGGAAGACCAATTGCTTACTGAGCCAAACTGCAAGGAATGGTATTTTATTTTTGAGAAAGTGAATTTTATTGTTAGTATGCACAATTCTGAAATTGTTTCTGATGACATTATAAAGATGCAATAAAAATGTATGAGCATGAGAAACCAACAATTTGTTTGGTTGATTGAAGTTGAAGTGAAAGAAGCAAAGGATTCATGAATATGCAACATTGTAAGCCATAAGAAAGACAAATTGCCTGCTGAGACAAACTGTTATGAGAAGGAAAGTTCCATAATTATGAATCCAATTCCTGTGTGAAACAAATATGAGAACATAATGTGGAAGTTAGAAATCTGCAGATGATCATGCCATGAAATTTCGGGAAAGATCGTAAAGAATTCAGATATGAGAAATTGAGCTCTCGAGTTCTAGGGATAACTCTGAGAAAAAGTATGATCAAATCGCATGAAATAGAGACTAACTCGAGAGAAGGAGAGTAACCTTCGTCCCTATCTATGATTGAGTCGGGAGAAGGAGAGTAACCTTCATCCCTAGCAATGTATGTGCTAGGAGAAGGAGAGTAACCTTCGTCCCTAACAATAGCTGATCTAGAAGGTTGTCAAGTTGTAAAAGCATGAAAATGGCTACTGTTGAGCCATGAGAACCCTGTGGTAAGACATGATCGCCTAGAATATATTGTGTTGAGGTAACACAAGCCGGAGGGATGCCTCACTAGAGAAAGTGTGAGGGACACCCTGACTATAAGACTCAATAGAGTCTCTGGAATTATTTCTATGTGAGAAAACCTTGGCAAGGAAAGATGGATCACCCGAGGGACTGTATAGAAGAGAAGGGGATGCCTGAGCCTAGGCTTGGAGGGTGAGTGACCGCAAGGAAGATGATACCTTAATATTTATTGTAAACTATTTATTGGGATCATGCACATGATGGGTAGTTATTTCTGTGTGATAAAACCTTGTCAAGTCAAGATGGATCTCCCAAGGGATAGTATAGTACAGAAGGGGATGCCTGAGCTTGGGCCTGGAGGGTGAGTGACCGCAAGGAATATGAAACCTTGATAGTTCTTGTAAATTATTTATGGGGATCATGCACCCAATGGGTATGTCAAGGAAAAACAATGAGCATGAATAACAAGACAACCCTATGGATACAAATCCACAAACTACATAGATAATTAATGTGCTTGATTATGAAATTTTCCTATAAATTTTATGCAACGGTAAAATGTTTTCGCATGAGACTATGATTAATGTGCTTGTTGTCCAAGAATTATTGATAGCAGGTGACGAATATTAAGGGTCTGAAAAAGGAATTGACTGAGAAAGAAGGTTAAACTTCTGAAGTGGTGGAATGAGAAAAGCATGATAGGTGTTACTGAGAAACAACGCCGAGGACAATGTTTCCTTTTTAAGGGGGGGGGGG
>SNQJ01S0109178.1:30415-41321 GCA_010110895.2 Picea sitchensis
TGTTGTGGAATGGGAATAGTGTAAATGTATTATTGTTTGAGTTTCCAATAACTAACTGTGGGGTTGAAGCCTTGGAAGTACTGTCCATGATATCACTAGAGGAAAGAATGTGAAAACTATAAGAGAGGGTTGATTATATCAAATAGGCCCAAATTTCCCTTTGATGAGGATAATAAACCTCCTTCGGATCCAAAGAAGATAAATCAATTAATGAAGAAAGGACCATTGATTGAATTATCAACCACTCCCATGAATGGAAGTATGGTCTAGCTGCAGAATGCCAGCCCGAAGTACCACTGGGTATGGCAAACCAAGCTAACCCAAGTTCCCTTTTGACAAAAGGAACATGATGGGTCGAGAACCATCCTGGGAAAATATATACATAAAATAGAGACAAGAAAATAAGGGGATAGAAAGAGAAAGGAGAATGCATGGAGCTCTCCAACAGATGATGAACGAAAGGTCGCGAGCTTGATGTTGAGTGAGAATATGATAAACCTCTCCAAGGCCATGATACAGAAAGAAATATCTGAAAGTTTGCAAACAACATAACCCATGTAGAAGCTGAAATAGAGAAAGAATCCTTGAGAAACTATGAGAGTTCCCTGGTGATATCATGTCTTGGCACGGGGGTGGCCAGAGTGCTAAGAATGAATGCCTATGAGTCTATGGTTGGGTGGAAGGACAAACACCAAAAACCAGTATGTTGGCTACCACCTGTAATATATAAGTAATCACATATCTTGCGTATTTAAGTGGTACTACGAATTAAATTTGGATATCTTATGGATGTTGCAGGGATGGATATGTTTTCTTAATGATTTATATTGTATCCCTTTTTGTGTCTGGTTGATTGCGTAATTAGGAAAGTAAAAAACTATATGGATTTGACATGATTTGTACTCGTAAATGCTTGCGCCCTGTGGTGGCTTATGATAGAGCCACTAAGTGTGAGTTCGTCGACCTTGGGCACAGTTTCAAATATGCATGTCAACACTTCTATTCATTATGAGCCCCTTGGAGGAAGGATTTTGTTAAAGATCAAGAGAGATAATGCACATATGAACAGGCTCTCTATGAGGCAGTAAGAGACTGAGAAACACTTAATTCTAGAGTTGAGGAATGATCATAAGGGTTGCGTGAAAGAATTCTTCCAAGCGTTAAGTTCAAGAGAAACAGCGCAAAGATCTTAAACCTTTCAGAGATAAATTTTTTTTAGGAAGAATAGTGAGATTGAAGTATCAAAAGGGAAGGTTCGTTTGTTTGGAATACGAATAAACGAGATCTGTTGGGTAAGAGCCAAGGTTCGTTGTGACCATTGGATACAGGAAGGAGCATGGGAGTTAACCGCTTGAGTCCTTTGGACTTCATGAGTTCGGTGAATTGATCAAGTTCGTCATAAGGGAGGTAAAATCCCTGAAGTCTCGAAGTCCCGAAGTTAATCTGGGCCTTAGATCTGAGGATGCTAGGGAGCCATCTCGATCGTCATATTTATGAGGTAGTTAGCCTGGCATTGACCAACTCTGGGAGATTTTAGTCGAGGAGTGAGTCAACCTCCTGAAGGCCTAGAATCCAGAGTTCACCTCGGTTGTTGATCTCTGAGGATAGGTGTCAGAATTACCACTTCGGAGAAAATTCATTTAGTAGGAAAGCTTGTGGAAAGAGGCGATAACTGTCAAAGTCTAAAGTGTCAGAGTTCATCCTGACTGTTGATAGTAGGGGATGTGTGTCCAAATATCTAACGCTCTGAGAGGATTTCACTTTGGAGGTTTGCTTTGGTGAGTACTTTGAAACTCCCGAAGCACTAATCCACAAAGTGATCTATAGCTATCGATTCATGAGAGACATGTGTCAATAGATCATTAAATCCGGGTGAAAGCCTTTTAGGAGAAAGTGAGTTTGGAAAGGTAGAAACTCCCGAGCATCGAAATCTCAAAGTAAATAATGACCATTGATCGAGAAGGACATGTGGCACACAATATTTGAATCCAAAAGAATGTACTCTAGGAGGACATATTGTTGGAGTGCTCGGATCACCCGAACGCCGAAGTCTCGAAGTGAACCTAGACCGTCAGATCTAGAGGGATGCGTGGTGGAAAAACGTTGTATTCAGGTGAAATCACTCCAGAGAGGAATGAGTGTGCAGGCTTTGAAACTCTCGAATCCCGAAGAGCTGAAGAGAACCCAGACCATGATATCCAGGGGGACGTGTGGCAGAAATCTGTTGTATCTGGTTGAAAGCACTCAAGGAGGAACGAGTGCGTAGGAGTTTGAAAATCCTGAAGCCCTAATAGCGGAAGTAGATGGGGGTCGTCGATCTGTGGGAGAACATGTGTCAATAGATCATGGACTCCGGGTGAAATTCTCTTGGAGAAAGTGAGTGTGGAGAAGTTGAGAGTTGAGATTCCCAAAGGCTGGAGTCCCGAAGTGGATCAAAACCATCGATTGTGAAGGGATGTGTGGTGCTCGATCTATAACTCTGGGTACAACGTACTTCAGAGGAAAAAGTCATACGAATGTTTGAAACTTCCGAATGTTGAAGTATCAAAATGAATGAGGACCGTCGAAATCCCCAAGGACACGCGGCATCAGATTGTGAACTTCAGAGAATTTCTATTCTGGGTGAATTCGTGCAGGGTTGTCTTAGCACCTTTTGTTTTGGCGTCAATTCACAGCTCAGGATAATATGAAAGTATAAGGGGAATGGAAGAACCAGAAGGAATTATAAGAGGATATTTTCCAGTTCTGAGCTCAGTTCAGAGCATGGAGGTCGCTACTGGATATCCCTAGAAGAGAAGAATGAAATAAATACCCCTTAATGAGGGTATTGTTCTCTCAAGGAGGACAAAACTTTATTCCCCGTCGTGGGTGTATTATAGTGGATGTTACTTTATACAGTAGATGGTGGGTTTGTTGATGAACTTGATGAACACAAGACCAAATATATATATTTTTTTTTTCTGAACACCTTGAGTCAATAAATGGAGCATCCTAGGTAGTTTCATTTGGTCGTAGAAAAACATGTGGTGAGGAACCTTAAGGGTACATTGAATTATGGTCTCAGTTATGTGACAGACAATGAGTTCGGATTATATGGAAATTCAGATTCAGATTGGGCTGAAAGTATTGTTGATCGAAAGAGTACTTTGGCATATATCTTTAATCTAGGCTCCAGTATGGTTTCATGGAGTATCAGTAAGCAGTTTTGTGTAGCACTCAGTATGACTGAGGGAGAGTATGTAGCAACATGTGTAACAAGTCACACAATAGTTTGGATTCGAACATTGTTGACTATTGTACTGAATTTAACTTCTAGGTAAGACCTACAAGAAGAGGATGAAGAGACTTGTTCTGGAGGAAAATTTATGAAGTTAGCACGTTGAAGATCCAGTTGATATTCAGTGCTCTGGAGGATGATAAAAGGTCAGTTCCATAGGGATTTGGGTACTATAGTAAGGAGCAGGAGGATTTACCAAATGTAGGAAGAAGTAATGTGTGGTGCTCAGTACGAATGAAGCTGAGTATTTAGCAGCATGTGGAGTAGCAATGTGGCTTAGACAAATTCTCTCTAGGTTATTTGGTCTTGGACTAGAGGTGACATGCATTTGGTGTGACAACCATAGTTGCATGAAGTCATCATAGAACCCTATGGTATATGGCGGGTCGAAGCATATCAAGATCAAATATTACTATATCAGGGATATGCTGCAGAAGGGAGCAACAAAACTCCAGTTTCACGACTACAAATGATCATGTTGCAAACGTGTTTACCAAGCCATTTTTGAGGATGAAGTTTGAGTACTTCAGGGAAAATCTTGGTAGGGTCCCTCTTCATAGGGAGTTTTCTCATCCATCATGAAAAATGGTTGGCACTGAGATAGGTGGAACTCATCCAACATGAAAAAAGGTTGGCACTAAGTGTTCTCATCCAAAATGAAAAGGGCTAGTACTGAGATAGGTGGAACTCATCCATCATTAAAAATGGTTGGCACTGATTGCTCTCATCCATCATGAAAAAGGGTTGGCATTTATTTTTCTCATCCAACATGAAAAAGGGTTGGCATTGAGATAGATGGAACTCATCTAGCATGAAAAAGGGTTGGCACTTAGTGTTCTCATCCAACATGAAAAAGGGTTGGCACTGAGATAGATGGAAGTCATCCAACATGAAAAGGGTTTGGAATTGAGTGTTCTCATCCAACATGAAAAAGGGTTGGCACTAAGAGAGGTGGAAATCATCTAGCATGAAAAAGGGTTGGCACTAAGATAGGTGGAAATCATCCAGCATGAAAAAGGGATGGCACTGAGTGTTCTCCTCCAAAATGAAAAATGGTTGGAAATAAGATAGGTGGAACTCATCCAACATGAAAAAGGGATGTCACTGAGTTTCCAGATCCATCATGTTGGCATCGCGACAAGTGGAACTCATCCAACATGAAAAAGGGTTGCAATTGAGTGTTCTTGTCCAACATGAAAAAGGGTTGGTATTGAGACAAGTGGAACTCATCCCACATGAAAAGGGGTTGGAATTGAGTGCTCTCATCTAGAATTAAAAAGGACTAGCAATGAAACAAGTGGATCTCATCTAGAATGAAAAAGGGGTGGCACTAAGATAGGTGAATCTCATCCAACATGAAAAAGGGTTGGAACTGAGACCGAGGGTGCACATGATTGAGTATTGAAGCATTGTTGGGTAGTGTATGTCCTGGGGACGTTTTGTATTTATTTGAGAACTACCCACAAACATTGGATTCATTGGTTGTGAATTCACAAGGGTGCACATGATGGGGTACAAATGCATTGTGAGGTAATGTATGGCATGGTGACATGTTGAAGATATTTGTGAGGTAATGTATGGCATGGTGACATGTTGAAGCTACCCAGATGTAATATTCAAATGTGATCTTCATAGGTGATCTTGGCATAATGTAGAATGTATCCCTTGATGAGAGGGACTGTTGATGTTTTGGAAACATCGGGAAGACATTATACTATTTTAATAATTAATAATATGATTATTAATTATTAAACAATATTACTAATTATAATATTATTAATGTAATAATATATTTATAATATAAAGTACATAAATATATATAATAAAGTATAAAGTATAAATACAAAGTATATTTATATTATATTTATAATATAATATAAAGTATAAATATATTTATTAACCAAGGGACACGTCTCTTCATGAATTTTCACCATGGTCACCATATGTTATTTATATATAGAACACTCATCATTGTAATAAGATATTCATTCATATACAATATCATCTCTTATGAAAATTCAACACATCTGAAACTTCTAAGGGTATTTATGTTGAATACATGATTCTTCCTCTATAGTGACGCCGGTAAAATTATGTTATGAACTCATAATTTTATGGAAATTAATGATATGTGTGTCTATTTTGTAGTGTCATTATCCTTTTCTCATGTGTGGTTGTCTGAATCATGACTTCCCCCGGGAATTGTGACGTTCCATATTAAAATTATATGCATTTGTATGTTGGATCACATCAAGGGAGATTCATATGGATAACATTCCATATTGGCATCGAGAGTGTTGGGATGACTTAGTGGTCTAGATTCCTAACATTTAATTATCAAACTGGGTAGGTAAACTTGTGAGATAAAGGCACAATATGTGCATATTGATCCCTACAAACTCCTATTGAAGTTAAAGGAATAAAATAACCAAACTAAAAAAGAGATGGTAAAATTATTAATCAACTCATTCATATTTAACTGTAATATGGTAAAGACTTAGACTTCAAATTGATCATCAGTCTCATGAATGTGCCTCTTGTAGAACTCACTTAATTTAGTTAACTGAACTTTATGATCATAGAAGTTATTTTTTCTTATGATACCTAAAGTGTAACTGAATGAAACTTTAAGAAAATGAGAAAATGTTCATCATATAAAATTATAGAGTTAACTAACTTTGAGGATATTTCATGAAGTTTGTTTGTATGGAACTAAAGACAAAAGCTTTCCCAAATTAGGCCAAGTTATTTGAATTTCTAAATCTAAAATAACTTGTCCACCATACTCAAAGAGTTTAATGTCTCTAGAACACTATAAAAAAGAAACTTACACTTGACTATAAATTAAAATAGAATCATTAATCTACAGGAATTTGAACATGCACCTACAAGAATTTATCAAACACTGTGAAATTAAATGAAAACACATTGAACACATATTTACAAGAAATCACAGTAAAAAGAAAATAAAAACAAAGTTTAGAATTAGTAATCACTAAAAGGAAAATAAATTCAACACAACTTACATAAAACACAACACATACTAGGGGACCTTCCTAGGGTGTGCTATCTAGAGGAATTCATAACAAATAAAAGATTAACATGGGAATTAACAAAAAATCATTAATTAATTAATCTTCGAGCATAATTTCATAAGTTACAATACCTCTGAGGTAAAAATAAAAACATTCTTATTAACCTATACATATCCCCTTCCTTTTACTTTACATAATTCTTTGGAAATTCAAATGCCTTCCTAAGTCTAACTAATTTCAATGTTTTTGGATTAGCTCTCCATTATACCGTAAGGGATAATATCTTCTTGATGTTCTTGAGCTATATCCTTGAGTTCCTACATGACTTTAACCACTCCCTTATTTTTGGTGTTGAATCCCATATTTTATGAATGGTTTGTAGGTTTTTAGGTAATTCCTACAAATTTCTTGTAATTTGTTGATGTTGACTAGGCATTTGACTACTGAGCTCTGTACACTATAAAGATAGAAAAACATGTAAGTCATCATCTTGAGGAATCAATGAAATAACTCCAAGTGGAAATTTTCCTTGTGAATAAGGGAAATTATCTTAACCACCAATTCCTATAATAACTCAAAAGTACAATAAATTCCCATAATAGATTATTTATATGCATTAAATTGAAAAATAGATTTTAATCACTATTTACAAGATAAACTAAAATTTTTCTTCCAAAAGAAGACTTATACCTTGTGCTATGCACATTATTCCATCAAAGAGGTGAAAATAGACAAAAGTGAAGGGTGATTAGGAAAAAGTGTAGGTGAATGGGATGGTGAGAATATCCAAACTGACACCCAACAGAGAGATAGTTGAGATTTTTTGTATGTTTGAGAAGGAACTGCCCACGATTTTTATGGAATTGCAATTCCATATTCTAATTCAACTACTTGATGAGGTTGAATTATCTAGGGTTATCTCATGTCATTGGATGTTCTTCTTAGAGAGGTACCTGACAAATTTGAAGGGTTTTGTTCAACAAAGGGAAAAAGAAAAGGGAACTATGGAAGAGGGGTACATAGTATATGAATCATTATATTATGACAATGAGTACATAAATCAAATTGAGGAGACATTAGGGGAAATCATTTGGTATCACCATCAAGATGAAGACAAAAGGGAATGAGACCTACTTTAAATGAATAGAAGAAGGCGTTTGATAAAGAGTAAGTCTGTTATATTTTTTCAATTTAGTATGTTATCACTCTGTAATTTCTCAGGCTGAGGGAGAAATTGACAGAGGTAACTATTTCAACTGCTTGGAGTCTTGGATCTACCCCTCCAAGACTCAGAGAGAGCTCTCTTTGTATTATTTAGCTTGGTTTGGAATAGGATATTAGGCTAGTTATGAGGGATTGGGGTTTTTGGTTTTTTGAGTTTTGGTTAAGACAACAGAGGAAAAGGCCATTGGGCATAATGGAGTCAACAGGTAAAAACTGATTGAATGAATGAATAACTAAGAACATTGGTAACTAGGCAATGCATCCATGACAGTGGATCTTAATATTTTGTAAGATGGAAAAGAAGAATGGGTTAAGAATCATCTCAAATGCAGAGAAACGTTCATAGGAATTCTACATTCAATTTGCAGAAGTAAACATAAACATTGCTTTAAGCCAAATCAGGGTGTACAAGACAAATCTTGATTATAATTTTCTTATAAACAATGATGGAAGAAAACAATATGAGAAAAACAAGAAAATGACAGTTTACATCAGAGAAACTTCACCACCGAATCATGACACAAGAATATGGAAATCCAGTGTCTTAATATTCATTCAAAGTCACTTCAGCCTGCTAATCATCTTGACAAAATAGAAAGTAATGTTTCTAGATTATCTTCCCATCTGGTCCCTCCAAGTCGAACCTCATTTTTTCATCTTTTACATGTGAATATATAGATGAAAAATTCTTTTATCCCTCCTCAACTCGAGTCATGAATATGATTTCTACAAATAGAAATCAGTTACAAATAATGACACTTGTAACACTAACCTACTTTATAGGGAACTATTTGACAATAACTACTAGAACTCTGGAAATAATGCTCTGAATGTGTAACTATTGCCTGCTTTTGTGGAACCAATTTCCTCACTACTGAAAGTACTCAACTGGTGCCTGGAAAATAAGAAAATTATGCCACTTAATCTGGAAGAAATTCACCAACAAATTGGATCTCTGGCTCTTTTGATTTCAGTATCACAATCTACTCCTTGAAATATGAATATGACTATTTGGATTCCTAACAAAATGGAAATGTCTGCCATCTGTTGGAGAGTCCTTCTGTAAATCTAGAAGTTGATTCACTGACCTATTGATTTGGCTAAGAATCTGCATTTGAGGTTGACATACCACTTGGAGATGACATATACTTGTTGATTTCGTGCCCTAAAAACTTGAGATTGATTTTCCATTCTTGTTTTACTTAGGAGGCCTCTATATAACAACATGTGGATCAAGAGATTTGAGGCCTTCCTCTGTCAAGGTTTGCACCATGATGTATTTTATGAAGGAATCCAATGACACAACCCCATACATCCTTGCATATCCATAAGTAGGAAGCGCATGATTTGTGCCACTTGCATATTCCCCAATACTCTTAGGACTCCACCTTCCTAAGAATATAGAGCCTATGTTCTCAATAATCCACCCACTGATCTGCATCTTCAACATGTATGATTAAGTGCTCAGGTGCATACAAATTAGAGAAGGAAATTTCCTCGTCCTTGTTTTGGGAAAGAACAGTAAATCTATGAGTCAGAGCCTAGGTAGAAAACTGCTCACGTGGAAAACTTTTGCATTCTTTCTACAGTTCCATCTCAATTTCATCCGGATTCACACCCTCTCCCACAAACACAAGAACGACCTAACTATCAGGCCCATGTTCAGCCTGGGAGAGAAAATCTGCTGCTATGTAAATAAGATTTTCATGCTTATCAATAATTACAAGAACCTTTGATGGGCCTTGTGGCATGTCGATTGATATCATCTCTCCATTATTCTGCAAAATCATCTTTGGAACTGTTACATACCAAAAGCAATTTTTTGAGCAGACTCTACGGGTAATTTGGGAAAACTTCATATTTATAGGCACTTGTCTCATGAGTACACAATTAATTCTAAGCCAGAAACACAGAAGAAAAAACCATAGTCTGTAACAAGAAATCAAATTGATGCCCATGTCTTCAGCAAAGAAGTTGCCTTCTAGTGGCTTTGTGACAAGCAAAACATGATTGTTGTTGATAAAGGCTACCTGAGTTTCTCCAGACATTGTTGCTTGAGTTGATTGCATGGATTTTCGACTCAGCTGAGTACCATATTGACAATTGGAGGCACCTTATATGAGCACCTAAGCTTATGTTTTGAAATTTGGAGTCCAGTGCTATTTGGTAGTTGGAACTGGCACTTGGTTGGGTGCTCTATCTTCTTGCAGGCTCTTCTCAATGCATGGCCATTAAATTCAACTGTTGGACACCTTCGACACTTGTGACATTCACAAGCTAGGTTGTGGGAACCACTAACTTATTGATCTAGTTATCACCTGCGCAATCTTTTCCAGGCTTGGCACTTTGCACATGACACCTGAGATCAAGGATTCGACACTTGTTTGATCGGCGCAAGGGTTTGACTTTGTTTTGTTTGGTGAGCCTTTTTATTTTAGCAGTAGTGAGAATTATCCCGCATTCACCATGGATTTGGTTACAATGGTTCCATTTCATATGCATCATTGTTTATAATGTATATTGATGTGAGCAATGCGCTCAAAACACTTATGACTCTTCCTTGGTGTTTGGCGTTCTTGCTCTGGGCCCCTCCTTCGACTTGTTTGTATTGTTGTCTTGTGGTAGGTGTTGCTAACTGTTGATGTTGTTTTTGATGCAGGTTCTTGGCTTAATATATGAAGAATGGCTCTTGGTGTTGAGCTTGGCCTTGGGCCAATATCTTTTTATAAAAAATTTAATAAAACCAAACGAAAACCTATGGTAAGGCCCATAACCAATTTTGACTTAAAAAGGCCAAATTAGACTAATAAATCCAAAGTTTGGGTTAAAAAAAAAACCAAAAACATTTCCATATACCACTTTTTTGCCATACAAACCAACTATTCATAATTTCTTGCCTAAAATGCACCAGAATTTTAACTTGCTTTGAAGTCCACGTGCAAGGTACTTGGCTTATGCTTGGTCATTGTCGCGCATTTTCTGCCACCTTTACATATTCACTCTACATCATGAGAAATATCATTATGAGCAATCTTCTTTATGCTTGAAATAGATAAATATCAGTTAGAGTACTGATTTCCCTACTATAGGGTCCTAACATAGTACAGATAAATTGTTTACATTGAAGTTGATAACATATATTTCATGCCATGCTATTTTTTTTTAATTCTTTTATACATCGGAGAATTTAGAAATTTTGATGCCATCAATAGATCCATTTTTTAAGTTGATAATATATATTTTATCTGAATCTATTTGTTTTGAATTTTGGTATACATCAACAAATTTTGAAATGGATGACATTAATAAATTTGTTGTTTACAACATGGAGGAAATGTTTTTGATTATTTGGGTTGGTTTTCCTTGATGT
>SNQJ01S0109178.1:44856-56343 GCA_010110895.2 Picea sitchensis
TCAGTTAGCAGAAGTACAGTTTGATAGTTGTAGTAGCGAAGAGTTCATGATAGTATAGTAATAAATGGGTCAATATTATGGATAGTTGTGCAGTAGAGTATTGGAAAATATGGATAGAGATGGATTTTTAAGAACACTTATCAGGTTTGGAAATATATATGAAAGTGGACGAGAGAATGGATTCATATATTGGTTCAGAGACAAAGGAACATTAAGGATGTTAATTACACAAGAAATGGCTCTAACAAGGTTAATGGATTCCAAATTGATAGATATTTTTGGGAAACATGCAGTGCATACATCAGTTCACATTCAAAACACAATAATGTTCATAAACAATAAGGACAAAACTCCCTACGAGCTATGGAAAGGAAGACCAAAAAATGTGAAGCACTTTAGAATATTTTCAAGAAAATGCTACATCAAAAGAGAAGATGGAAGAATGGAAAATTTTTACTCTTGTGTGGACAAAGAAGTACTTTTTGGTAGCTCAAGTACAAGGAAATCATACAAGTGTTACAATATGATATTGAAAAAATTCGTGGAAGGAATCAATGTAACAATTGATGAAACAGGTGGACGAGAATCAAAAGAAGAAGAAAATGAATCAGTGGAACAACTTTACAAAGAAGAAGAAAAAGATGAAGAATAAGTAGAAGAGGAATATGAATAAGATGAGACAGAAGTAGAAGAACAATTTCAACAAGTGCCTCCAAAGAGACCTAGAAAACGGGTACAAAAGAGTCATCCTTTAGATCAGATCATTGGAAACAAGGATGCAGGATTTGAGACTAGAAGAAGAATCTGTTCACCAAAACAAATGCACCTAACACTCTTATTTATGATTGAACCAAATAATTTTGAAGAGGCCAGCAAGGATAAATTTTGTAATAAGGCCATGGATGAAGAATTGGATCAAATAGAGAATAATGACACTTGGGAATTGGTTGCAAGACCAAAGAATAAGAATTTGATTGGCACAAAGTGGGTTTTCAGAAGTAAATTGAATGAATATGGACATCTTACAAGGAACAAAGCTAGATTGGTATGCAAAGGATACACACGGGTTGAAGGAATCAAATTTGAAGAGATATTTTCCCCAGTTTCCCCAGTATCAGATGGACGTAAATTCATCTTTTATGAATGGGGAACTTGAAGAAGAAGTCTACATCGAAAAACTAGAAGGATTTCAATTGTCAGAGAACACAAGTTACATGTGCAAATTGAAGAAGGCCTTGTATGGTCTAAAACGGGCTCCTAGAGCATGGTACTCTAGACTGGATAAATTTCTACAACAGACAGGGTTCAGAAAAGGAAGTGCAAACAACAAACTCTACATCAATATACACAAAGCAACCAAGGAATTTTTATTTCTTAAACTAAGTATATCAGAGAAATGATAAAGAGGTTCAGAATGGAAGATTGAAAACCAGTTACCACTCCTATGCAAACCAGTTTCAAGTTGAGAAAATATGATGCTTCAAAGTCTACAGACCAGAGGAAATACAATTCAATGATTGGTATCCTACTATATGTGATAGAATCAATACTAGATGTAATCGAGGTAGTTGGAAAGGTGGCACGATTTCAACCATCACCAAAGGAATCTTAAAGGAACAAAATATTTTGGATTATGGTATTTAAAAGGAAAGGATCTATCACTTATTGCCTACATAGATGCATATTGGGCAGGTTGCATTGATGACCAACAAAGCACTAATGAAGCAACTTTCTACTTGGGTGAGTGTTTAGTATCTTGGCTAAGCAAGAAACAATCATCAATATCTTTATCTACAACTAAAGAAGAGTATATTGCAGTAGCAGGATGTTGTACTCAGGTTCTGTGGATGATTTTTTTTTTGATAGATATATAGGCTGAGTATGATGAGCCCATTCCAATCTATTGTGATAATACAAGCACCATCAGTATCTCAAAGAACCCGGTGATGAGCTCCAAGATGAAGAACATTCCAAGAAAGTGTCACTTTCTATGGGAACATGTTGCAGAGAAGAACATCAGAGTTGAATGTGTGGGCATAAAATAACAAGTGGCAAACATCTTTAAAAAACCGCTTCCAAGGGAATCCTTTGAGTATCTTCGCCAGAGACTCAGAGTGATTTCTACTCCAAAATGAATGATTTTGAATGTTTATATTATATGCATTAGATTTACATGAGGAACCACCATAAAGAGGAAAATTTATGTTGGGAGATCAATTTTAGGAAGATTTCAGTTAGGGAGAGAAACCCCAGATGGAAATATACCTTTGCCATTGATGACAAAGGGGGAGAGATTTATTAGATGCAAAGGTAAATACTTGGAGAAAGATCACATAGGCATGGTTCCAGAGGGAGCGATGGTCACAGGGGGAGCATGGGTGATATGACTCCAATATTGCATAAGTGTATTTCTATCAATGCCAAAGGGAGATATTGTTGATTATTTGGGTTGGTTGTCATTGATGTCAACCCTTGAAGAAAGTTCGATAGTGAATTCTAGTAGGAAAAAGGTTTGGGTAATGGAAACAAGTTTGTTTGATGTATAATGGTATGTGTTTTAATATATTTTAAGGTAATAATATTACATATGTATAGTACATGTCATTCCATTTCTAGTGTCACATAACTCCTCATGGTTAGAGAGTTATGGCCATGTGAAGTTTGAGAACCTTCATGAGTCATCTAGAAGCCCCAAAAGGTCAAGTAGTCAAAGTGGTTGAAAATAAAAAATTATTTAAATATGACTATTCTATATGGATAGTACATGTCATGCCATTTTTGTTGGTATGTGGAACATCACATAACTCCTCACGATTAGAGAGTTATGGCCATGTGAAGTTGGAGAACCCTCATGATTCATCTAGAAGCCCCAAAAGGTCAAAGTAGTCAAAGTGGTTGCAAAGAATAAATTGTTTAAATAATAAATTTAATGGATAAATTACTAAGTTGACAAGTGGTTAGAAGTTGTTTATCCCTAAAATAAGGAAAGTGGTTTAAGATGGTTAGAAGGTAACCCCTTGAGGAAGCTACATAAAAGTATAAATAAGAGGCAAGGGTATCAAATTTTAATTTCACTTGAGCATATTGAATATCTATAAGTGATTGAGGTAACCAAAGGATATATAAGGATAATTTCATATGGAAGGTAAAGTAAAGAAGGAAAAAATTCAAGGGAAGATAAATTCTTTTGATGATGCTTTCTAAGGTATGTTATTTATAGGTCATTTCACCATTTTCGCAATAACGTTTTTTATATAATGATTCAAACCTGCGAAATATGGAGGTCAATGAGGAAACATATCCAAGTAGTTGTGACAAAAAAATTATCTTTTTTTTCATTGTATGTTTGGAGTTACACTCCGTGGAAAATAGGGTTTGTGACTAGTCCTAAAACTAGTCTAAAACAGGTGTTTCGGGTAAAAATCTCATAAATTCTTCATAACAGATCCAAATTCAGTAATACCAAATGTATTGGTTAGAGTACAGATTTTAGTATTATGTGTACGATTTTTAGATCCATATAATAAATATTTTGTGTGGGGCACACTCTACAAAATCGCTCTCTAGAATAAGCCATAATTCAACAAGGTATGCAATTTTTTCTATAACTCCTTTTCTGAGAGGTTCCAAGCAATGAAACCTGGAGGAATTGCATAAAATACATTGAAGAACATTGTGTACTATTTGCATATCTATATTCTTTACAGGTACATATTTATGATTATTTAAATTTAGGGTTGTTGAATAATCCAAAATTAGTCATGTGAGACTAAAGTAAAGTTTGATGAAAATGATAGTCTCTTGTTGTTAAACTTAATGAAGGTTTGCAGGAATCTGATCATATACACCGGGTATATCACATAGTTACAAATCAGATTTGGATGATGAAATTGATTAGGTATTTTGGTTGAGGTACATGTTGGGTACATGGTTGAGACAAGTAGTGGATGAGTTGGCACATACATGATGTGCATAGTTGATGATGTTCGTACATCTTGATGAATCACAGTTTATGTGTATTTGATGCATGATTGATACATATTTGGTGCATGGTTGATGCACTCGTTGATGGTACAAGTTGAGGTATAGGTTGGTGCATGGTTGATGCACTTGTTTATGTTACAGGTTGATTGCAGGTTGTTTATGGTACAGGTTGATTACATGTTGTTTGGTGCAAGTTGATTGGTACAAGTTTACAACAGTATATCTCATAGTGATAGTGTGACACTTGTTCCATCATTCTACTTCTACGTCAAGGTGATTGGTGATCCAGATTATTTTCGACATGAAATGAGAGCGGAGATATAATAAAGAAATGCACAGAGATATCACAGATATGAAATAATATAACCGAAATGTATCATAGATGCAACCATAAACAAATATATATAGTAATACATGATTTCTATTAATGAAATAAATGTATAGAGACTGTAAAAACACAGAGCGAAAGACTCGCTAGAATGGTGGCAACTTATCTCTGAGAAGAGATGTGACGACTACTCACATTCACAAGAAGATGATTACAATGAGGCTTTGAAGGCATTTTTACAATAAATAGGAATTCCAAAAACCCTATACATCCAAAAACCTAACCCTAGCAGATGAAGCGCCAAAAGTCATATGGGCCCCGTTTAGGTAAGTTAGTACATCAACTTTCCAGGGTCGTAACTTTTGCATACGATCTTCGTTTTAGGTGTATGATAGTCTGTTGGAAAGGTATCATCGAGAAGATTCATTTTGGGGGATTAATCATGCCTTTAAGTGTAATTAATAATATCAATTTCCAAAAACCTTCATTTAGGCCCTCAAAATGGCCCTGGAAGTTAAAAACTACTAAAAATAGTAAATTGCCAAAATTGTGAGAAAACTGTTTTGAGCCAGTTGGAAAAGGTGGGTGGACATCGATATCCACCTGGATCAATCCTCCCTCATTAGGAATAAATGGTATCCATTTTGTTGAGTGCCCGAGGAAGAGGGAAAAGCGTTTGTTGAATATCCATCTTGGTGAGCTGCTTGCCTGGTTGGAGACGTTGCGCTGCTCAGTTTGTGGAAGTTTGTCATGAACCTATTGTTGGCAGGGTTGAATATATTCAACCAGTTGGGATATCTGAGATGACTGTGTGTAGAAGGAATCTTTTCATTTTGTTGCAATCTTATCGACCTTCTTCTATTGGATAGAAGGTGCTTGGGTCGAGGTTGTAGTGGTTGTAGTATCCTTTTGTTCCCCTTTTGAATAGATTCTGAAGAAGATGAATTTTGTAGTATGAGATACTACCTTGGGACACTTTTCAGGTGGAACAGTATTCAAAACTATCTCTATTATTATGTAGAGATGACCGCCCAGAGAAATAATAACACTGCAGGGTCGAGACTCATAAACAACATGGTGCTTCCACATATATGGTTGGCCCAAGAGAAAATCACAGACATCCAGTGGGGAAACATCACATAATACCTCATCCTTGAAAGGCTGGATGTCGTATGACAATTGACACTGCTGGTTAACACGAAGATCTCATCCTTGGTGAAGCCACCCGATGTTGTATGGTTGTGCGTGTGGTATTGTCGACAATCCCAACTATTTGATGACCTCTGTTGAGATGAGGTTCTTCTGGCTTCCACTATCAACAATAAAATGTAGTGGGGTCCCCTTCACCCACATCTATGAATGAAAAAGGTGCTCCCCCTCTTCAGGATTTGTTGGTTCTTCTAGTTGAATTGTTGCAGTCGCGACAATAGTAGTGGGGTCTGCGTCAATGATCTTTCCTTTACCAGTTTTTTCAGAATCAGATTCAAAATCAAGGTTCAGCTCCTTGTATTTGATATTGGCCACCAATGACTGTTTTGAGTGACATTCATCGGTGTTGTGTCTGGGGCATTTGTGGAAATCACACCATTTTTCGGTGTCCTTCTTTGTCTTCCTGTGACCCTTATTTTCCTGTGTCTTGGACTAGTTTTCAGGAGATTGTTTGTTAGGGATGTCTTTGTCATACTTTGGTTGTTGCGGATTTGTAGACCTAAACTCTCATTTTTTTTGGTGTTTAAATTTCTTCTTGATTTTAACAAAATATCGATAAGGAGCACCGAGTGATGAGATGTCCAGAAAATCCATTTCAGTTTGGATGTATCTGTGTAGAACCCCATTGTATCTCATAACTAAATGTCGTTTGGAGTCTTTGATACCCATATTGGTGCAAAATGTATGGAAGGTATTGGTGAACTTTGGAATTGCTTGGCCCCTCTCTTGCCACATTGTGGTCCATCTCATGTATTGGTCCTCATAGTTGTCAATAGGGTAATATTGTTCCTTTACCGCATCCAAATTAACTTGTACCTTGAAAGGTGAGGTGCCTCCAAAGTGGTCGATTGATGAGGATGTGCCTGTTGCTATCAGTCGATGTTGAAGGATGTGAGAAAAATTCTCCATCATTTCGTCCCTCTGTCACGTGAGAGCTTTCTCAAGCAAAGGATTGATAGGATCGTCTGCTCCATCATTTTTCTTTTCTTCTACCATTGAGGGTTTCATGGGTGTTCGAGAGAGATTGTACTCAAGCGAGACAAGCTTGAGACACAACTTGCTATATTTGGACCTCGTCGGGTACATGCACTAAAAAATGATCAAGAGTAAGCTCCTCTGATACCACCGATCCAAATTATTTTCGACACAAAATGAGAGCAGAGATATAATAAAGAAATGGACAGAGATATTGCAGATATCCAATAATATAACATCAATCTATCAAAGATGCAACCATAAACAAAAATATACAGTAATACATGATTTCTATTAATGAAAGAAATGTACAGAGACTGTAAAAATACAGAGCGAAAGACTCTCTAGAATGGTGGCAACTTATCTCTGAGAAGAGATGTGACGGCTACTCGTATTCACAAGAAGATGATTACAATGACGCTCTGAAGGAATTTTTACAATAAATAGGAATTCCCAAAACCCTAGACATCCAAAAACCTAACCCTAGGAGATGAAGCGCCAAAAGTCATATGGGCCCCATTTGGATAAGTTAGTACATCAACTTCTCTGGGTCGTAACTTTTGCATACGATCTCCATTTTAGGTGTATGATAACCTGTTGGAAAGGTATTATTGAGGAGATTAATTTTTTGGGATCATTAATTCCTTTGGATATCATTGAGAATATATGTCCTGAAAAACCTTCATTTAGGCCCTCAAAATGGCCCCGGAAGTTAAAAACTACTAAAAATAGTAAATTGTCGAAATTGCCAAAAAACTATTTTGAGCCAGTTGGAAAAGGTGGGTGGCCACTGAAATACACTTGGATCAGTTGGACAAGACAATGAGAGGTGGTTTTATCCACCTTCTGGTTGTAGCTAGAGAACAATGGGGGTTGTAGCCTCCTTCTGGTTGTAGCCGAAGAATTGTGGAGTTGGAGCTTCCCTCGGGTTCTAGCCTGAGAAACTAGGGGGTTGGAACATCCTTCCAGTTGTAGCTGGAAAACAAAGGAAGTTGGTGCTTCCAATGAATGTAATTATTAAATATATATAAGAAAAAGAATTATGTGGTTTTCTCTCGCTTTGGGTTTCCACATAAAAATACGGGTGTATTGTGTATGTGTATGATTGCTCATTTGTTAATTATTTATTTACTCTACAACTATTGGATGATAATTCTACCTTGATATAACACTTTAATTGTATGGTTAAAAAGGATTAAATTGCTCTATTACTGATTTACCCCCCTCTCAGTAATCCAACAAATGCGATCGTGGGTCACGTTTTATGAATAAAAAATAAGGAAATGGGACAATGATAGGAAAGCATTCAGGCAGTTGAATGGTAAAAGAATGACTTATCTTGATAATTTAAAAGAAAATATGCCAAAAATATGTCCCAACAGTTGGGTGGATGACCAAATAGAAGAGAAATATGAGGTGTCTAGTCATAACCCACGTGGAGAAGATATGGATGCACTAAACATAGGGATCAGGTGCAACAACTCTATAATAACCTCTATGAGTACCAAATTCTATTTATAATATTTCACATTTGAATTGTAACACATATTATGCTTTTATTAATGCTTTGATTATTAGACATATGACACCATCCTTTTTTCACATTTTTATAGGTGCATTTGTTCCCATCTAAGTGGGAATATGGACATCATTTTTTCACTAAGTGTGGTAATGAAGGACACAACACACAATATTGTGGATTGGAGGTCCAGTTCAACCAATCTAGTCGTGCTATCCACATATATGAAAACTTGATAGAGGGGAAGTTAGGTTATAATGGAAACATAGAAGAGATCATGCAAGTGGGATTATCATCATTTCAATGTGTTAATTTTTGTTGCAAGTGATGGGATATATTCAATCAAATAAATGTAAAAGAATATTGTGATAGTGGGATAATATGTATTAAGTCTAAAAAATAGTGGGTTGAAAGTAAGGAACCTTATGTTTTCCCAAAACATTGAAAAAAAGTGTTCTTTTACCCAGATGTGTTGGATGGGGATTGGTGTTTCATATCGACACATGATCCGAGATCTAAACATATTTTTTAGAACAACTTTGTTACAATGCCAAGAGAGGAAGCTAATCAGGGTGATGACAATGAAGACTGATTTGTAAATGATTTTTTTGGACATTTATATTGTGGATGTGTCATTTTATTATGGGTACATATAATGGACAATTATGTTTTTTTTATTTTGTTTTATAATGTTCAATATGAAAATTTAACCATTTACAAATACTGTATTGAAAATACATTAAATAGGCATACACACATAAGATGTGGTTTTGATATATTTTCAGTGTCATATTTATTGTTTATTATAACAAATGTATGGTGTATTGTATTAAAATATGTTTATGTTAACCTTTGAATTACTAAACATTAATGGACATATCACAAAGTTGGTGGCATACAATATTAAAGATTTATTTTAAATTATACTTTATTTAAAAAAAAATGAAGATATTAAAAAATATTCAAACCTCAAAAATTTTATTGTTTAAGAAAAACAAAATTCATATAAATATAAACTTTGATGGAACTTATAAGGAAAATTCCAACAAAATAAATTCTTGCAACATCTACAGTACTTGTGGTGTTGCATTACCAACTTTGATGGCATTCCCCACCTTAGCTAGTGCAACTATCATGGACTTCACCTATTCCACTCCATCTGTTGTTTTATAATCATATAAACTTATATTAATAATTCATTTTGCATTCTCCTTGAAATAAGTTTCAATACAGGAAGGACATGGAAATTCTAAAGAATCCTTTTCTAGAGCCTAGTCAGAATTAATGAAAATTTTAATGATCCATACTTATCTAAAAGTATAGAAACCTTTGTCAATTTTACTAATTCTTAAAATACTTATTATAAAATGTTGGATCATATTATTTTTTAATAAAATATTCATAAACTCTGTATTAGAGTAAAACATTGTGAAACCATTTCATCGAAAGTCCATATATCAAAATGTATTATTATTCTCTAAATTTATTATTTTAAATTTAATTGAATAAATTTCATATATTATAATATTTGTACGATATAAATTAATAAAATCTTCGAAAAAATTAAATATTAATAGAGTATAATAATTATGATTTTATCTTAGTGGGTTATCTCAAGTCGGTGAGTGTCGTTGCTTGCTCGAATGAGGTTTCCAGGTCAAGTCCCTAGCCAAGAGCCTATTTAGGGCATCACTTGATGTCCCCACCAGGTTAGGCCTATAATCAGGTCGAACGTTTTACCCCATTTACCATCCATGAAATGTGGGGAAGTACTCAAGGCACTAGAAAATCTGGGTCATTTTGCGATGACTATTTCGATGCTCTTGCGACATTACATCATGGATATTTCGATGAATCTTGAGTCTTTCAAACATCGTTTCATGTGACATGAAAATTTCGACAAACTTGAATTAACTTCACAAGAGCGACAACCGTAGGGAACTTCTCACAACTGCGACAAAAAAAGAAATATCGTCGCCAATACGACTAAGTGATGAAATTGTCGAAAGAGAGACACAGTAGGAAAATCATCGCACACTCGAAAATATAGGAAAAGTAAGTGAAACCAAATGTTTGTCGCTATTCTGATGATAACATGGTATATAACGACGATTTCTCTATACAATTTTTGTGGTTTATATAACAAATTCGTCATAGGATTTCTATTGTGTGTCACAATTTTGATGACAACTTTTGTGGTCTATATAGCAAATTTGTTGCATGATTTCTATGTTTGTCGAAATTGTGACAAAAAAAATTCTTGGTTTATATAGAAAATTTGTCGTAGGATCTTTATTGTGCATCGAAATTGTGACGACAACTTTTCTTGGTTTATATAGAAAATTTGTCGCATGATTTCTGTTGTGCGTCAAAATTGTGATGACAACTTTTCTTGGTTTTTATAGAAATTTCATCACATGATTTATGTTGTGCATCGAAATTGTGACGAAAACTATTTATTTAAAAAAAAAAAAATTAAATCTTTTTTTTTTGGCAAAATAAATAAAATTTTGTTTTTGAGCAATCTTATGGGAATCTTTCAAATTAAGGGTTTATTGGGGGAATCTTTAAAATTAAGGGCCATTCCATTTATTTGGAATATTTAGAAATATCATTCTAAGTACAAAGCTTGTTGGAATCTAGTTGGGCAAGGCCATTATCTTCTTATTTGTTTAATGTTATATACACAAGGTTAATTTCCTTGCAAACTTACATTTCTAACATTATTTTTAAACTACATGTTGGAGGGTGAATTATCCATGACAAACAAACATGTTTTTAAATGGGATGTTGCAGGGGGGATCATAACATCCCCTCTTTACCTACCAACCAAACAAATCTTGAATCTTTGTGGAGAATCACAACACCCTTTCTTTACCCATCAACTAACCAAACCTAGTTAACATTGGATATTATTTAATTATATATTATGTATATAAACACACTTTTTTTCTAGCAAGAGAATTAAATTTGGATACTACAACAAGTTTGAGACTAGCATTGGAGAGTGGGGAGTTTTACCTTTGGTCAATGTTCGTATCTCATGGAATTCACCTAATACTTTGATCAAGCTCCAATTCCATTTCCATTGGTTGACCTCTATTAAAAGACCAAAAGGAGCTTTCTATTTATATTATCTCTAGTCATTGAAAGCATACAAGTTGATATTTGAAAGAGAACTAAAAACTACAAGGATATATGATAGGGTGTAATCTATATGTCTAATGAGGTCACTCTTTTGCAACTATTCAAAATAATGGGAGGAGAAATTGAAACTTTTGGCTTCAAATATGGAAGGAATCATTTTGGATTGATGAAATTGTAGATATCAAATGCTAACATTACATAATCCAAGTGAAGTAGGGATATTTGAGGCCATTGGATCCATTTTTCTAGTAAAAACAACAAATTCATCAATCCAAAATTGCAATTTCAACAAAGATTGCCTAGATAGAATCTAGTGAGGGAAAAT